>PVKA01026398.1:0-31761 GCA_004027165.1 Ctenomys sociabilis | reverse complement strand
TAATCTTCTGAATTTCCAGTGGGTCTGTGGTGATTTCACCCTTTTCATTCCTTATCGCTTCTACTTGAATTTTCTTTTGCCTCTTTTTGATGAGGTTGGCAAGAGGCTTATCAACTTTATTTAGTTTTTCAAAGAACCAGCTTTTTGTTTTGTGGATTCTTTGAACTGTTTTTTTCATCTCAATTGAGTTAATTTCTGCTCTAATCTTTATGATTTCTTCACGTCTTTGCGCTCTGGGTTTTGTTTGCTCTTCTTTTTCTAGTTGTCGGAGGTGCAACATTAAGGTGCTAATTTGTTCCCTTTCCATTTTCCTAATGTGTGACTTTATAGCTATTATTTTCCCTCTAAGAACTGCTTTCATCGCATCCCATAAATTCCGGTAAGTTGTACTTGAATTTTCATTGAATTGTAGATATTTCTGAATTTCTTGTTGAATTTCTTCTACAACCCATTGATTGCTTAGTAGGGTGTTGTTTAGTTTCCATGAATTTAGCAGGTTTTTCTGGTTTCTTTTGTCGTTTATTTCCAATTTCATTGCATTGTGGTCACATAGTATGCGTGGAATAATTTCTATTTTCTTGCATATACTTAGGCATGACCTCTGGACTAGTATGTGGTCTATTTTGGAAAATGACCCGTGTGCAGCTGAAAAAAATGTGTATTCAGCTGTGGTTGGGTGGATCACTCTGTATATGTCCACCAGGTCCATTTGTTCAAAGCTCTTGTTCAGTTCTGCTATTTCTTTGCTAATTTTTTGTCTGGTTGACCTATCTTTTTGAGATAAGGGTGTGTTAAGATTTCCTGTTAAGATTGTGTTCTTAGACATTATGTTTTTCATGTCCTTTCAGATTTGTCTTACATAGTTGGGTGCTCCTGTGTTTGGTGCATAGATATTTATGAGTGTTACTTCTTGCTCTTGAATTTTTCACCTGACCAATATATAGTGGCCTTCTTTGTGTCGTTTGATCATTCTTGGTTTGAAGTTGAGACTGTGTGAGAACAGAATTGCTACTCCTGCTTTTTCCTGAGTTGCTGGGGCATGCAGTATTGTTTTCCATTCTTTGACTTTGAGCCTATGAATGTTTTTTTGCGTTAAGTGTGTTTCTTGTATACAGCATATTGTTGGATTTTGTTTCCTAATCCACTGTGTCAGTCTATTTCTCTTAATTGGAGAATTGAGTCCGTTTACATTGATGGTTATAATTGAAATGTGCTGACTTATGTTTGCCATGATATTTAGCTGGTATTGTTTACTCCTTTGTAACGTGTGTTTAATTGACTGTCCTGTTTAGTTGGTTCCTTCCATTCTCTTGCATGGAGTTTGGTCGTTGTGGTCTCTCTCTAGAACCTCTTTCAGCAACCTGTGGGGGGATGGCTTTGTCATCATGAAATTCTTTAGTTGTTCTTTGTCTGGAAGTATTTCACTTCTCCATCAAACTTGAAAGAGAGTTTTGCAGGGTATAGTAGTCTGGGCTGGAATTTGTTTTCGTGTAGGACTAGAAGAACTCTGCTCCATGCTCTCCTTGCCTTCATTGTTTGTGTAGAGAAGTCGGCTGTAATTCTGATGGGTTTTCCTTTGAATGTGAGCTCCTTCTTTTCTCTAGCAGCATTCAGTATATTATTTTTTTTGTTGGATTTCTGCGATCTTAACTATTATATGTCTTGGTGTGTTTCTAGTTAGGTTGAAGTTATTTGGTGTTCTGTATGCTTCGGTGACCTGAATGTTGGATTGTTTCCTCATATTTGGGAGGTTTTCTGCTATTATTTCTTTGCAAATTCTTTTTATGTCATTTGCATTGACTCCTTCATTCTCGTTGATACCAATTATTCTCACATTGTTCATTCTGGCGTCATCCTGCAGGTGATGGATTATTTTTTCCTGCATTCTTTTTTTTTTTTTAAGAGATCCTTTCTCACCTTTTCACTAGCTGCTCCGGCATCTTCAAGATCTGAAACTCTGTCTTCGCTTTCACTCATACGGTTTTGTTGACTCGTGATTGCTATTTTTAGTTCTTCTATATCTCTTTGACTGTGTTTCATGTGTTCTATTTCTTTTTTGCATTGCTCATTCAAGGAATCCATCATATTTCTGATCTCCTCAATTTTTTTATCCATGTCTTCTTTAAAGGTAGTTATTAATTCTTTTTCTGCTGTGTTTCTTCCAAGTTGGATTTCCTCTGTATATTTCTGGACTTGTTTCGGTATTCCAGATCGTATGACTTCAAAAAGTTCTGTTTTGATTTCAGAACTTATTTCTGCTTTGAGTTCCTCATGATCTTTCTGCTGTTGTTTCTTTGCTTCAGATGCTGTTAATTCATAGATATCAGTTGGAATAGTGCTCTCTGCACTTGTTCTGCGTGAGCATCATTTTTCCACCCAATGTTTCTGGAATTCATTCTTTATTTCAGATTCTATGTATTCAAATATTTCTTTTTTAATTTAGGGAATTACTTCTCATTTTATTTCCTCTATAGCTTTCTGCTGTTGTTCCTTTGC
This sequence comes from Ctenomys sociabilis, assembly GCA_004027165.1. Lineage (NCBI taxonomy): Eukaryota > Metazoa > Chordata > Mammalia > Rodentia > Ctenomyidae > Ctenomys > Ctenomys sociabilis. The sequence continues at coordinate 29,265 of PVKA01026398.1, read as the reverse complement.
TGCTGTATCTGTTACTTCATTCGTTGCCGCTGGCTAGTGTCCTCTGCTCTTCCTGATGGACTCGAGGTCTGGGATTGCATTTTTACCCTTCTCTTTGTCATTTTGTATAGCACTGATCTTTGGCCTTTGGTGTAGACCTTTGGTGCAGCTATAACCTTAGCTTGTTATGATATTCAGGTGCCAGTCTATTAAGTTTGAGGTTTTCCAGGTATGCCTATCCTGGGTCTAGCTGTTGTGTTCAGTTCCTTTTGTGCTGCAGCTCCTTTGGTTCCCCTATGTTGGTTCCCGGGGTCAGCCCTCCTGTGTCAGGCAGGGCGTTCCCCAGGTGGGTGGGCCTGGGCTTTGGTGGATTTTCTGGGCTCACAAAAGGATAGTGGATGATCTTATTCACTGATTAGGCTGTACTGAGCCAGCCAGCTTGTGCTGGGTCCGGGTGTACAGGCCGTAACCCAAGATGGCTGGGAAAGGTCCCTCTGGTGCAGTGGGCCTGGAGCCCTCACTCACAGGCCAGGTTGTGCTGGGTTTCAGTCTATAGCGTGGGATCGTGGATTGCTGAGAAATGTCCCTCCAGTGTGCCAGGCTTGGAGTTCTCACTCCAGTCCGACCTGCACTGGGTCTGGGGCTGTGGTGTGGGACCAGTAATCACCTGGAAATGTTTCTCTGGCACAGTGTGCCTGAAGCTGTCACTGGGCCACTGGAGGTGACGGGCAGCTTAATCCTTGGGAAATGTATCTCAGGCACAACGGGCCTGAGATTTTACACTCACTGACCTTTGATGCCCAGAGAATCGGGGAAATTTTCACTCAATCCGTGGACTTTAGTTCAGGTTATCTGGCGAGGTGTTGGTGAGTGGGTCCTGAGGTTTCAGGCCAGTCACTGGCTTGGAGGGGTTGGGGACAGGGATCCGCGTAGCGCGCGTGGGAAGAAGCCAAAGGCTCTCCCTCCGACTCACCACACTCTCACTGATCTGGGAAGCCTGGTGAGTCCTGTAAATTCGCTCTCGCTGGGCGAGCTTGGCATGGGAACCAGGAGGCCGCTGGAGTCAGCTACTGTCTCAGGCTTGTCTCTGGTTAGTCGGGCGTGGGCGGGATAGAGCAGGATGGCGGAGTCGGCCGCGCTGTCTCTGGCCGGTCTCAGGTTCTCAGTTCATACATTTTTAATCAGGAACTTCTCTCAGTGTTTCACATAATTGATTTATTTAATTCTTATTATTGTTTTATGGGATATTTAATATATTTATCAATATTTAGACCAGGTAATAGAGGCACCAACAGTCTAGAGATATTATTCAAACTGCACAATTAATAAGTGGAACAGTCAGTATGCAACATTTCAGGATTCATGTATTTAATCATTATATTTATTCTACAAAACTTGAGCATCAAACCCAGTGGCAATCTACTATAGTGCTACATTCTCAGATCTTAATTTTAAATTTTTGAAAAGATATCACAGTATGATTAGGTGAAGCTCAAATTGGGATCCTTCGACCTCAGCCTATCTACATGCTGGAATTACATGTATGTGCCACAATCCATGGCCAAATGTCACAGTTTGATAGTTGTTTCATATGATTTTATAGACACTGAGGCCTGAGTTTAGCTATGCATGTGCAATTAAAAGATGGATTAGTTCTTGTTCACAGGCTAGAACAGAAGTGGAAGAAGCAGCAATTCTACATATATCACCACAACTATCTGAAAGGTCAGAAATTTGAAAGCAAAGCCAATTTAGAGGATCAATATAGTTTCTACTTTCCATGCAATAATCTTTATCTGAATGATAATTGGACACTGCAAAGATAAAAATTAGTAAGTAACTAGAGTACATCAGTGACTCTGAATATAGTTTCAGTCTGTATAAATATTTATATTGACAAATATATATTAACTCTTTTTTTCCTTATACCCTCAGACATGTTATGTTTGAAGGGAATGAAAGTTGAAAGGAAAGCAATAGGCCCTACTATTCTAGTGAGAGAAATTTAGTCCAGATGACATTTGATTATATTTATACACACATTTATATTTATGAGTAGGAAAAATTCAAAACTTCAATACAATAAAATGTCAAAATGAATTATCTCTAATATTGTCAGATTATAGATTTTATTTTTCTTTATCTTTTCGTGTGGACATTTTACATTGCTTACATGAATATGTATCAGGTGTATAACCAAAAAAAGCTACTTCTACTTCTCAAAGGTAGATTTGTTTTGTGTTAAACAAATTTTATTACGTGTATTTGAAATTTATGGCATAAATGTACAGGATATATAGGTAGATAGGTAGTAAGATATGACAGTGAAACAGATCAAGATGTCTATCACTCCAAATAATTACATTTTATTTATGTCATCAGTAGCTACAATCAACATATTTAACAAATATCATTAGTAAGTCAATTAGAGAATTCATATGGAAATATTTTATGAACGTACACTTTCTGTTCACTTGAATGAATAGGAAAAGATATACAAATATATGTATATCATTAGAAAAAAGATCTGTTTTTCAAAATATTGTCAAATTTCTGTATTGATTCTCTCTTTAACTCCTAGTTATTTGTTTCCACTAACTTCTTTGCTATTGCCCATTTTGTGCGTATTAACTACCTTAACTTTCTTTTATTAATGATGGTATACAGTTGTATTATGGTTTTTACTCATTATTCCAATGCTCACCTTTCAGTTGGAGTGCATAATCAATATCATGAGGTTTAATTACTGATGAGGTAGAATTTATGACTACTATTTTGCTATTTTTATACATCTTTTGTGCTTTTCAGTTATCTTTTCTTCTATTACTGTCTTCTTTTGTATTACATAGGTATTTCCTAGAGCAACATTTTAATTGCCTTGTCATTTCCTCAATTTTATTTTATTTGCTTTCTTAGTGTTTGCCTTAGGGATTTTAATTAGCATTTTCATAGTAACAATTTAGGTCAAGTTAATAACAACTGAATACCTATTATGTACAAAATATTTGCTTCAGTCTTTTGTTGTGTTTTTGTCATATTAATTGAACTTTTAAAAATTATCAACACAGATATACAGTTATTCATTTAGTGTGTTTTAATTTTGATAATACAAATCTCCAAAGCTATTGACTAAGCACCTCCACCACAACAAATAAAGGAACCTTAAAATGCCCTTAATGTTATATAAATAGTTCTTGAACTAAATCTGCTTGTGTACTACCTACTTGGAAAGAATAGTGGGAATATGCCTGCTAATAGAGACATATAATAGAGGATGGTTAATGTTTGTGACAGTACATAATTGAAAAGTTAATCACCAGTACTCTCTAGAAGAGTAGACTAGACAGTCATCTGTGCATGTTAATGATATATTAGATTTTATTCATACCATTTGAACCCATGAGTGAGTAATACTGTCACATACTTTGGAATAAAGGACATAGATCCCAACAAAACTTTCTCATCAAAAAATATCATAAATAATTCAATGTAACTTAGGAAACTTATCTTATTTGAGATACATCTGGAATCTAGATTAGAGTACTAGTTTAGTTTTTATTTTTGAAAAATATTAGATATTGTGTAGTTTATGATTGTCTTAAATATTAAATGCATTGCTTTTTATTCTAATTGAGGAAAGACAGAAAAAATTGATGAGAAGAAAACAGCATCAATGGTATTGATTGACAACATGGATGTCCTATAAGAAAACTAGGAAGACATGACTGCATTTGAAATGTCCTTATAAAAAGCCACTACTTTGAATAGCCCTTGATTTTTCTCTTTAGACAGAAACTGAATCAAGAAGTGTCTCAGGGAGACTGGAAGAAAGATGTATGTTGATAGATGAGTGAGCCTTCCAGTGCTCTGTTGCCAGGTAAAATGAGTCCACTGGAGTTGCAATCAATTTCTTCCACAGCTGTAAGGAAGCTGGAGGCACGTTTCAGTACTTATTAGCACAGACCCAGTCCATTTGGAAGCTGTCATAGGAAATAATAATTTGACATTTAATAATTTATTTGTTGCTAAAGTCAATAGTTTGGAATAGTATGTGAGGCACCCCATATTTAATAGGAAGAACTTGAGCTATATAGCTGCCAAGGTCATAACATCTTAGTGTTTTTTGAGGCTTGTACTTTAATAGCACAAAAAAGATGACACTATTGTTACATAAGATAGCATAGAAAAGTTTGCACTTCAATTCTGCCAAAAGTGAACTTTCTTTTGAAAAGAATATTACATAATAACTGCAATCATACATGTTTATAGAATAGAGCTTTTCTAGTAGAGCATACTCCTAAAAATGTTCACCTTACTCATGTGATGGAGATAGAGAGGACAAAAGGAAAAACATTCATTGTGTCACAATCTTTATATGTTTTCTCACATTATTCTCAAAATAGGTGTATGAAAGGAATTTTGGCTATAGAAACAATATGTTCTCATTTTGCATTTTAAATTATTCTTGTTTGTATTTTATATTTTAAATGTTTATTATTTTGTTTTCAGCCTCAGGCTTGCACCATCACACCCAGTCTTGTGTATGATTTAATACTTCACACTTAAAGCAGTTTCTAGTTCTAGTATTCACCACTTCTGTCATAGAGTATCCATCATTTGAGTGTGGTGAAATACAAGGACAATGATATAAGATGGATAGAAAGGAACAAGGGGGTAAATCTTGTCTGAGAGGAAAATAATCCAAGGGAAGAAGGAGAGTACATATTTGCTACTCATGCAGTTTACAATCGTGTTAGGGAGTGGGTACAGGTACATATTATATCTTGTTTTTATTTAGTCTCCATCCTCTTCCCTCGCCTTCACCCTTCCTCTTCTGTTCTCTCATCACCTGTTTTGTGCTTATTGATACTATTTGTCCTAGCACATGTTTAGTATATCATGTTAACATTGATCAGAATTATTATGATCCTGTACAAGGCATAATTTTATTCCTCTCATTTCCCCTTCCCCTCTCTCCTTCTTCCTTTGGATTATTTTCCTCTCAGACAAGATCTACCCCTTTGTTCCTTTCTAACCATCTTATATCATTGTCCTTGTATTTTGCCACACTCAAATGAAAGATACTCTATGACAGAAGTGATGACTACTAGAACGAGAAACAGTGCTTTAAGTGTGAAGTATTAAATCATACACAAGACTGGGTGTGATGGTGCAAGCCTGAGGCTGAAAAAAATAGAGTCACTCTGAGGGATCTGGGTAGTGAGACTCTGAACTAAATACATTAAATAAATAAATAAATAAATAAATAAATAGATAGATAAATCACAAATTACTTGGATTTAGAGACAAATTTCTGTAATTCCAAAACTGTCTATACTTTGTATTTCACCATAATAGTTTTCAAACATTGCAGGCTTATGCAAAGGGTTTTGGGAAATTTTCAGTGGATAAGATAAAGGGAAAAAGTAACTAAAACTTACAAAGGGAGTGCTGAAAACTTACCCTTACAAATATACACTTTTTTCATTATTTATTCTACTTCAAAGTGAAAGAAAATTAAATATACTTTGTGGGTCTGAATTCTCCAAGTTTTGTTCTATATAACATTAATACTGACTGAATTTTAGGTTTATCTAACAATATGGTTAAATAAGCTTACCAAGATGCTTGGTTAAACTAAGTTAAACAGATTTCATAACTGTTGAATTTTTCAAAGCTGTTAATAATCTTGTTAATACCGTTAATAATCTTGGTAAATTCCCAAGAGATTCTATAGAAACACATGTTTCAAAAACATCAGTTCTCAGGAACCTTCTTTATCAAATTTATTTCACAGAATGTCAACATGAGAAATCCTCATTTGTGCTTGTTCAGGGACTGACAGCCAGTGTGAAGGAAGAAAAACAGGTTTTCTAAGGAAAGTGTAGGAATAGATCCCGGAGATCCAGGGAGATGTATTAAAAATGGAAGCATAGAGTCTCAGCAGTCTTCTTTATAATTCTGTTTACAGTTGATTACACTTGAAGAAATACCAAGAAATGCAGCATTTTGAAGACCTGATCACCCAATACACAATTTTTCTTTACTAAGAAGTTATGGCTAGTTACAAAATGGATAATGAATGTGTTTTCTTTGCTGTTTCAGTGTGATCAGTACAATTTAAATACCACTTTTCCCATTGCTTCAGTCTATGACAACAGTATCCAAGAACCAAATACCGTTGGGCCATATCATAGGAAAAGCTGAGCATGTTTGGTTCATGAAGATGGAGGGAAATAAAAGAGTACAGTGGCAGTTCTCACCAGTTTCAGCCTCATGTGTAGTTACAGTCAGTGGTTGGTTGTGTCCTTAAATATCTTTGTCTTCCCATGTCTAAGAAATCATAGTGTCTAAAATTCTTCCACTGAATATGTATTCTTTGGGTTAAGTATTACTCCCTCTGGACATCCATTTAGAAATGTAAAGCACTTTCAGAAAAAGAACAAATAAAATCAATTAGGACAATATGTCAGAAGATTTCTTCTGAGACCAAAAGAATAAGGTTTCACATGTGGAAATGAATAATGTATTTCTGTAGAGCATGAAAGAAAAACTTATTTTGCACTTTGACTATGGACATCAAGCCAAGAAAATCTTACAAAACAAAATAAATGAAAAAATAGAAGAAACCCCTCCCTTGGCTTCTCTTTGTTTCTTTCTATAATAGACATCAACTTCTGTGGCTACAAATAGAAAATCAGGCGAAGAGACTTCATAATTCAGCATCACATTCAATGTAGAAGGAAATATGAATCACAGTGTTGAAGAAAGCTCTGACCTGTCATTCACAAATGCTCTTCAAATATATATTTAGAGAGACAATAAAGGTCTATGGAACAAGTGAGGACTACAATGTGTATTACCAATTATAAGGAAAGTGAGATTTGCATAGAAGAGGAAATGAATGTGGCCTGGATAAACAAGGGAAGATATTTGTTTCTATTTGTCTTTTTCTTCTTCCAATTTTACATGCATATACCTGGTAATATGAACACCTAGTTTGAAGACAGCACTATGCATTACAACAAATACTGTGAAATTCGTATTATTTTCTTAAATAAAATTATGTATCAGTTTTCTTTCCTTTATTTTTTTTTTTTTTTTTGTATTTTAGGGAAAGGGTCTATGTGGTGTTCAAGGGTATCACTACCAAATTAAACTCGTAGTGATCCACCTATTCACAGCCCCTCAAGACCTGAGAATAGAGGTGCATGCCACCATGCCTAGTCTCAATTGCCATCTCAGTGTACCCCAGGGGTGTGAGTTCCACAGCACGCCCGGGATCAAACCCCTGGCTCCTGCACCTGCTTGCAGGCCCTTTAGTCTGTTGAGCTATTTGGCCAGTTACACTTGTAATTTTTCTGTTATAGTATTATATTGTATTCTCTTCAAAAAATAAAACAACGCTAATGCCAAAATCAAATAAGGACAACTTGAGCTAAGTTTTTGAGTTCTTAAAGGAAGAATAATACGCAGATGCAGTGGTTTCTATATTATCAAGCAGAGTTAGGAAAATGGTTTAATCTCTTGTTCCAGTTCCAAATAGCATGCAGTGGGTGCTACTTGCCTAAAGCACTATGATAAGAAGGATGCTGCAACTGCTTCTAAGCTCAGAAAAAGGGTTCCATGATCATTTTAATGATATATGCCATGAGCTACAAGCATCTTATCTGGGTATAGGAATAAGCACTCTCCAAAGGCAATTTTGAGCTGATACTGATAACATCAAGTATCTCAACCCATGCAGCCCAAGACAAATCAGTAGAATATTGTCGCTCTCCACTGGAAAATCCTTTTCCCTATGATTCCATAATTTTTAATGAATAATATCCGTAATCATGTCTCAGTATTGCCCTCTTTGACAGGCAACATGGAAAATTTTAAATTTTAGTTTAGTTAAATTCATGTTTAATAGTTAAAAAATAACTGACATGGGTGCTGTTTGAAAAATTATATATGTAGTGAGAATGTTAAAGCACAACCTGCTTAAATGTCTGAGAACTAAAAGGATCTATTTCTATTTGGTGCCAATTTATGGCTCTATACCAGATGGGCATACTAATGGCTGTGGTCCTATGAATTATAAGGAGAATCAGCAGAGTAGAGTGGGGGAGGTGGAAAAGTTCCATTACATCTCCACACTACCCTCAGCATGGCTCTCCTCACAATTGTATCTTCAGAAATCAGAAGAATCTACATATTTTTCTGGATACACTTAGATTTTATAAATCTAAGATTATATTTAAATATATTATGCTTAATGAGCTTCATTTTTTTAACTAATTGTCTTGTTTCCCTTTAAGAGAACACTTTGCATTCTGTTGTCATAGCAATAAAAAGTGCTAGGCAGCTTGAAAAACTGACATTTACCCTTCATGTTTATTATTCATGATGCAGACACCATTTTCCCCCTCACCTCCATGATACTGAGGGGTGTCTCCATTTAAATGTAAATTAACTATAAAAAGATAAAAGACTGTGCTTTTACTGGACATGAAAGGTGTCTGTCTTTACCATTTTTCTTCTGTGCTTCTGATTCAATACTTCTAGAGATGATCTTTTAAAGTTGAAGAGACTTTTGCCATTCCAGCCAAATCTTTGACATTTTTATGCACATATTATGTCAAAAGATAAGAAAAGTTATTAGCAAAGGGAGTAACTCTGACTAATATTTATTTAAAAATTTCAAATAATTTACACAAATATCTCAACTAGTTGTCTCTTCAGACTTTAGATAGGCGTACAATATTTTGTCTTCTCTACAGTCTTCAAAACAAGCATGTTCATCAGCCTGTTTCCAGTTTTAAAATAAGATATTCACACTTCCTTCAGCATAAATCCCAGAATGGTTGTTTTATGATGGTAGGCCTGTGTGAGAGCACATAGAATGTTTGCTTTCCACAAACTTCACACAACCTCTTTTCCCTCAGGAAATATGGCAGGAAATAAACCATACATTTATACAAAAAGGTGGTTAAGGCAGTGGTCTTGAGAAGCTCCATCAGGTTTCTGAAGGTAGCAGTTAATGGGTAGAACTGTCACCTGACTAACTCTATGTGCTGATATCTTTTAACTAAGCAACTACACTGAGAATAGAAATGTGTAATACTAAAACCATGCTTGAAATACCTGTCAGTTTGGTCTTCTAAATGTGTACTTCTTCTAATGTCACATCAATTATTTCTATACTCTCTTTAAGGTAAATGTTTTTTTAAAAAATGGAATAAAAGAACAAGTGATAAGCAAAAAAGGTCATAGGATTGTCTTGATAAAATATTTCATATCTTTTGATCCTTAAATTTCTGTGTAAAAATGTGTAATGTTTTTTCACATTTTACAGGGATTTAAATTTAGAGTATCTATGGCTGTTGAAAAATAGCAGTTTCATGTTTTATCTAAGGCATTTGATATTTAGTGATGTTAAGCTTAATTGTCTGATACGGGATAATAATATCATTGTTTCTCTTCTGGATATATAAAAACCAAAGTTTGCAAACAAAATAATTAGAGAAGTAGAGAGGCTACAAGGACAGCCAATATTTTGACCCTAGCCCTCCAAGGTCAGGGAGCACTCAAGACATAACTTCTGCTGTGACATCCTGTAACTCAGTGGTGTCACAAATTTCTGATCAAAGAGATTATGGAGCAACAGAGGAAAGTGATTGATGATGTACAGTGTGCCTAAAGAGAGTCACCTAGAAAGAAAAAATTCTCTTAGGTTTCCACAGAGATCAAATTGGTCATGCAATGGCCATGACTCATCTAGATGGCTGATGCTGACAAAAGATCTGCAAGGTGCTGTACATGGTTTCAGGGTAAATCCTGAGGGGATTTGACTGACTTTGGCAGATATAGAAGTTACATTTTTAGATGTATAGGTCTTGCTTTAACTTGGTCTTAAGCATCCAGCAGAAAAGTATAAACACGAGGTATAAAAAGTAAAGCTATATTAATATGCTGAGCTGTAAAGGGCTCAAGTCACCAACTTCTGACAATTGCTAGGTCTGCTGATAACCCACTACTATTATGGGCTATTGGACTGTATTTGGTTATTTTACTGAATTCATGAACCTAAAATCTTTAGACTGGCTGCAAGCTTATAAAGGTGCTTTAAAGACTTCTCCAAATACAGCTTCTTTAACTGCAGAGGAACATCCATTTCTGAAAAACTCAGAACGAAAGGGGGATAGGTTAAAGAATTTTGTGGTGAAAAAGATTACATATGTATATACAAGATAGGATAGATATGCAGCTACTTTCTCTTAGTTCAATGGGAAGATAGTTTTGCAGTGATACTGTTTAGATAAGATATCATGTCTCCAACTTGTCCTCTGAATAACTACTATGAAGACAATATACAATGTATTCATTATTGTAACTGTATTCCTAACCTGTTGAAACTGTTTCATTGTTATTTTATCATTTTTTACATTAAAATGAATAAAAGGTTAAACATTTTTAAAAATGTATAAATAGAACAAGCACAAAAGGTGGCAAGGATTTACTTTTATAAATGGTGTGAAATGGCTCATGTTCTGCAGAGAGAGCATGGGCAATTAAAAATAGGAAAAATATACTCAACAAGATGAAAGCAGACTACTGTGAAATAAAGAACAAGCTCCCTCATGGCTTTTTGTGTCTTCCATTCCTTGAGCTGAGGTCAGGTTTAGACCAATTTAACAAAAACCTGCTTGAGTTCACACAAAAATTGAAGCTAGGTGTCTCTGATTGATTTAACTTGCAGGCCTTTGGGAACTGTTCTGTGCATATAACCTGGAACTTGGTAATTAACAACTCACGCTCACTTCTGTAGCCATTACCACACTCTAAACTACTAGCTGAAAACTATTACAATTTTGAATAACTTTTACGTAAAAAATCTTACAATTAGTCAAATGGCTATGGAGAGCACTCCGAAACCTCTATTTCTTCTAATTTTTGCAATGACTTCCCCAAATTCTTGACGTAATTTCTACCTCAATAAAAGGAGCCTTACATAATTAATGACCTTTCTTCTTTCTCATTCATATCTTTGTTAGGTTTCTTGATGGACCCCAAAGTTTATACTGGAACCATTAGTGATTACAGTGGCGATATAATTACAAATTCATGCAATAAAATCAGAATATTTAGATTTGGATTCTTGTTATGGTACTTACTGGGCATATAACCATGAGATGGTACTTTTAATTTATTTTTTTATTTTATTGAAGTACAAATATCAATCAGACAGTTTTAAGACACCTTAACAAGACAGATTCGATAAACTAATACATTGCAAACTGTTTTCATACTATTTTGGTATAGTACAAGGTGCATACATGATATTATATTTACAGACATTATTATAGCAGATGTCTCTTATCAGTAAATTGAGAGTGTAGCTGCTTACTTATTTTTTATACCTAAATTATATTAAAAATTCAGTAATTATTTTCCTAGTGGATGACCATAGTACTAGAAGCTGACATAATATCCTGTCCAACCACCATTAGTGCAAATCTTGCCTCTCATAAGATTATGTAGAAGCACAGTGTTATCTATCCCAACTGTACTGTCTATACACACACCATGATTTTTTCTTGCTACACCCCTTCCTTTGTCTACACCTGTCAAAGGTGGGTACTCCATTGTCATTCAACTAATTTAGGTGCTTGAACTCGACAACACAATCCAACACAGTCCAGCATTCCACAACAATAGTGAGTTATTCAAAGTTGTTGACCATAGCCATTTACAGCTCAGCTTAATATTATGGCCCCACGATGTATACTTCATTTTTATACTTTTCTGCTGGATGGTTAAGACCTAGATAGAGCAGGACTTATATAGCAACACATGTACTTTATGTTTCTTATGTGGTCAGTGAAGTCCTCTCAGGGTTTATCTTGTAGCCCTGTACATTATTCTGAATATCCTTTGTCTGTGTCATCCATGTGGATGAGTCATGGCCAATGGTTGACCAGTTTGCTCTTTGTGAGAGCCTGAGAGAAAGTTTTCTCTCCATGTGACTCTTCCCCGGCACACTATAGAACTTCAATCTCTTTCCTTTGTGGCTCCATAAGCTCCTTGGTCAGAAAATTTGGAGCTCAACTGAGTTTCATGTTGTTGAAGTACAGGCTCTCCTATGTCCTGAGTCTTCGCTGACCTTGAAAGGCTAGGGCAAAATATTGGCTGGCCTTGTGGGTCTTCTATTTCTCCAACTCTGATTTGTGAACTTAGAGAAGGTACGTTTAATATCTAGCTTTTTTAAAATTTCTGATCAACAAGCCAGATCTTCAAACAATGTTTATTTCATTTATCATTGTGAATGTTGAATGAAATAGTTCATGTATTTTACCTAGTGTAATATCTGATACAATAGTAAGTTACTGAATGTTAGCTAATTTTTATTAATATAAAAGCAGGAGCTAGGTAAGCATAGAGAGCCCTCTGAAAAGTTATAATTTAACCATATATTTATGTGAAAATTTTATGTTTGTTTTGATTTAATTAATATAGGTGATACATGGTCTCTTACAGACCATTCAAATCAACAGTTTTGCCAGTGAATTATTTTACCATAATGAAAATAGTGTTGTAGCTAAATTAGAAGAGCATTCAAGTCACATACTTAAAACTGTTCAATTCATATGCACTAATTTTGATACAAAAATTAACAATAAAGAATTCTATCTTTAAGTAATTTTTCTTGACTATAACTGGAAATTTCTGGCATATGTTTAAAGAACTTAGTCTTTTATCCTATGATGAAGAACCACTGATCTGTTTTAATAACACTTAACAGAGTCAGAATTTAATCACAGAATTAGATCTGGAAACAGTGCCGGAGATTTGCTAGTGCAAATAACTCATTTTTAAGATGAAAAATGAGACTTCCATGAGAATTAACATCTCTGAAATCATGAAGATACTAAATGACAGATGGGCTAATACCCAAATATTCTGTTTCCAATTCCATTCTTTTACTGTGAAATCATTCTGTGAAGCAGTAGCTCTGTGCTAACACTACTGGTCGTCTTTGTTTAGTTTCTTCTGATAGAAGAGCCTAACACAATACCTTGCCTGTGGAGATCTCATAAGGAGAATGATTTGCCTTAAAGTAAGTTAGGATATAGCAAAGGCAGAGCAGTCAGAAGAGTATAATACTGAGTAATTTCATCGAGAGCAATGACAGTTCAATCTTGTTGCAGAACTGGGCAAAAATAAAACAGAACACTTAAAAATCACCTCAGAATCCTCTTGAAGAATTAGTTATGACATTTATTTATTAATCTTTTCACTAAGGGATAGTTTCAAGCACTTCAACAACATTACCTTGCGATGCTACACTTTTATGGGGGCTTAGCAGCCCTCCAATGTTATAGAGACCGTGTGAAAATATAAGAGTTCACACACTATGGAGTGCCTCAACTGAGATGAACGGTCTACTACAATTGCACTAAACTAATATGGGTTGAGAAGATATTGTGTGGGAAAGTACATTTGCCATATGCAATTAAAATATGAGCAGCTATGCCCTGTCAGTCTGATCTGAGGCAATTGGAAGCTTATATGAAATTCTACAGCTCCTATCCCTCCTTGTAATTTCAATTATGCAGAGAAACCTGAGATTGCAAGCAAAAGTCCAAAGCATCATGGATGGCAGTCCTCATAGGAGGTACCGTTACCATTTGCAGGCATCTTAGTACTCACAACAGACTGTATCTAAATTAGAAATAAACTTTTTTGTGCTAAACCACTTATACTTTACAGCTTATTTCTGTAAAGTACTTAGCTTTTATTAACAGAAGTTTTGTCATTACAAGTCAGATTATCTTAAGACATTGCTGATTTCTGCAGACGTACAATGGTGAAATAATCCACATTCTTTAAAATCATCACTATTTTTGCCCAGAGGCTGATAAATATTAGGCCTGAAGCTTATGAGCACAATAAAAAGAAAACTGAATGTAAAGAATACATATTCTGAAACTCATTATTACCATTCTTTACTTATTAAACTAATAGACTACAACCCAACTCTAGATTAACTGATAGAACTTCTCAGCTGTGTCTCCAATACTTGCGTTCAGGTCAGCATTTTAATAGAGTAATAAAGACCATTGTCTTAATCAATATTCAATTCTCTATCAAAAGCTCTTGCTTTTTCGGACATCATGACTAGTTATGCCATTTTACAGCTACTTTCTCTCCATAAGAGCATTTAGCACATCTTTGTCAATGAAGATTCAAGCTGCTCAAAGATACTTTTAGAGACAACATAGTTTTTACTAATTTGAATTTCCATTATATCATTCTTTTATTCTTCATGTGACAGAAAATACATGTCTATGGTCTAAAATCCATGTCCTTTAGGCTTTCCAGAGATATCCCCTCAATAGAAAGGCCCAACCTTCAAACATATGTTCTTTGAATCATTACTGCATACTACTTCTTGTACTTATCCATGATGTGCTCATCTGGATATCAGTATTGCAACAATAGCAAAGTAGATTTGCCAGTTAATCCATAGTTTGATGAAGATGCATTACGGCATATTTAACGCAGAGCAATAATGAGCTCTAGAATGTCTAACAAGTCTGCAAACTGAATTTACTTTCAATTTGGTCACATACTACAGCCAAATCATCTAATGATTTCTGATCTTATCATAGTATAGGACCCTGGCCAAAACTTTGAACTTACTTTTCCACTCTCCAGGTTGTTTACTTATCACACCACTGACATCCAGACAGAAAACATTATCTACTAATAAGAAAGGAGTAAGAAACTGATTGAGCATTTTAATTCCAGTAACATATCAGAAGAATTCCTGGCTAACCGAATATTATGCACTGTCCAAATAGTTTTAGTAAAATAAAAATATTAATGCACACTTTCAAATGTAATACTAAATAATTCTAAAGTCCTATATGGCAAAGTGATTCACTAGGATACTTCCATTTTTCTCACACTTATTCTCAGTAATAAATTCACCCGTTTATTGTCGTCCTTCAGCTATGAGCACCATCATTCAAATTGGGCAAGGTAAAATAATAATGCTCAATACTCAGGCTTCCTTTAAATGATTCAGTAAATTTGAGAACAATAGTGGCATATAAGTCATGTAATTAAATTAACATTAATTAGTTTTTTCCACCTCACTCCCATCCTAATGCTTCATACAACTGCATTTTTATTTTTCTGAGTCATCACATACAGAAACTATTAATATAGTTATTAAAATAACACTGAAAGGCATTGTTATAGCATGACAAGGGTCAAATAAAAGGAGGAAGAAAAATCATGAACTTGTTTTTGTTTGATTATAATACTTTATTTTATCTTTTATTTATTATTATTATTATTATGCTTATTGAAGAACAAATAGCAGTGAGACAGTTTAAAGACAAATTAACAGGACAGATTCGATAAATTAATACATTTCAAAATGTTTTTGTAATGTTTTGGTGTTGCATAAGGTGCATACATGATATCATACTTACAGATATTATTATAGTAGATGTCTCTAATCAGTGAATGAAGAGAGTATAGCTATATACTTATTTTTATAGCTGAATTATATCATAAAATCAATAATTAATACATTCTACCATCTTATTTTTCTAGTGGTTGTCCATAGTACTAGAAGCCAACATAATATCTTCTCCAACCACCATTAGTGCAAATCTTGCTTCTCATAGAATTATGCAGAAGTACAGCATAGTTATCCTAACTGTACTCTTTATACAAACACATCATGGTTCTTCCTTTGTATACTCCCTTTTTTTTTTTGTCTAGACCTGAAATGATAAGCACTCCACAGTCATTAAACCAGCTTAGGTGACTGAACTTGGTGAGACAATTCAACACAGTTCAAAATTCCAGAATAATAGTGAGTTAGTCCAGCAATCCACAATAATAGTGAGTTATCTGAAGAAGTTGTCTAGTATAGCCATTTACAGCTCAACTTATTAGTATGGACCCATGTTATATACTGCATTTTTATACTTTTCTGCTGGATAGTTAAGACTCAGATAGATCAAGACCTGTGTAAGAAAAGATGTAGCTTTTGTTTCTGATGAGGTCATTGAAGTCCCCTCAGAGTTTATCTTGTAATCCTGTACTTTGCTCTATAGATCCTTTGTCTGTGTCTTCCATGCGGATGAGTCACAGCCAAAGCTTGACCACTTTCCTCTCTATGAGAGACTGAAAAAAAGTTTTCTCTCTATGTGACCCTCCCCACGCACACTATACATCATCAATCTCTTTCCTCTGTGGCTCCATAATCTCCTTGATCAGAACATTTGAGGTACAATTGAGTTTCATGAGGTGACAGTACAGGTTCTCCTATTCCCCGAGTCTTCGCTGACCGTGAAAGGCTAGGGCCAAAATGTTGACTGGCCTTGCAGCTCTTCTATTTCTCCAATTTGGATCTGTGAACTTACGTTGTTAACCATTAAGAAGAAAAACTAATTAGTAACCTGCAGCATATGCCGTTCAGTTTGCCCTAACTTTCTGAATCAATTGTTTTTAGATGTTGTTGTAGACTTTTATTTGTATTTCTTCTTTTGACATCTTATATTAGGGAGACTATACGACATTTGCACACGTGTCTGCTTTATTTCACATACAAGAATACATTCAAGTGGCATCCACTTCAATATAAGTGCTTCAAGTTTATCATTCTTCATAGAATTATATAGAAATACCACAGGGTTTCAACCATTCCTCATGTGATGGACATCTGAATTGTTTCCAACATTTGGCTATCACAAATTGTGCTACTATAAACACAGATACACATATGTCGCTATGATATAATGTTTTCAGTTATTCTGAGAAAATTCCCAGAACAGGGACAGCCAGCTTGAATGGGATTTCTAGTCCTACTATTTTGAGGAGTCTCCACACTGACCTCCACAATGGTTGTACCAGTCTACATTCTCACCAGCAGTGGAGAAGTGTTCCCTTTTCCCCACAACCTCTCCAACATTTGTTGTTGATTGATTTCCTTATGATAGCCATTCTTTCTCGAGTGAGATGGTCTCTCAGTGTTGTTTTGATTTGCATTTCATGAATGGCTAGCGATGTGGAGCATTTTTTCTTATATTTATTGGCTTCTTTAATTTCGTCCTCTGAGGAGTGTGTATGCATCACAGATGCCCATTTCTGAATTCAGTCTTTCAATTTGAGGGCCCTATTATATCTTAATTATTTATATATTCTAGACAGCAGACCTTTGCCTAATTGCTTATTAGTTAGGACTTTTTCAAAATTTGTGGGTTGCCTTTTCACTTTGTAGACAATTTCTTTTGACGTGCAAAAACTCAAGAGGAGTTGATCCCAGGTGTTGATTCTTACAGGTGTTTCCCATGCAAATATATGTTTGTTCATGAACTCTTTGCCTAGCCTTATTTCTTCAAGAGCTCCTCCTACTTGCCCTTCCATGAGATTGAGTATTCCTGTTTTAATGTTTAGATCTTTAATCCATTTTCACTTTAGCTTAGTGCATGGTGATAGAGCTAGGTCAAGTTTTGTTTTTCTGCATGTAGAAAGCCAGGTTTTCCAGTACCATTTGTTAAAGAGGCTATTCATCTTCCAGTAAGTGTGTTTAGCCCCTTTGCCAAAGATCGGGTGGCTCAGTATATTCGAAGATGCCTCTGCATCTTCTTATCTATTCCATTCATCCTCAGGTCTATTTCATTTCCCATACCATGTTGATTTTATCACAGTGGCTTTCTAGCATAATTTCAAGTCAGGAATTGTGATGCCTCCTGCATTGTCTTTATTGGCCAAGACTGCCTTTGCTATTCTAGGTCTTTTGTGGTTCCAAATAAATTTCAGGAATGACTTCTCCCTGTCTGGGAGGTATGTTGGTGGCACTTTGATAGGGATTTCACTAAATTTGTACAGCAATTTTGGGAGGATGGCTATCTTCACGATGTTGGTTCTTCCTATCCAAGACCATGGAATCTTACCATTTTCTGAAATCCTCTATAATCTCTTTTCTTAGGGTTTTGTAATTTTCAATGAAAAGATTTTGACTTCTTTAGTTAAGTGAATACTAAGGTATTTCATTTTCCGCGGCGCTATTCTAAAAGGTATTGTTTCTATTGTTTACCTTTCAGTGTGCTTGTTATCTGTGTAGAGGAATGCTATTGACTTTTGAGTATTGACTTTGTATCTTGCTATGCTACTGAATTTCTGTATCAGTTCTAGTAGTTTCTGAGAGGAATTTTTGGGGTCTTCCAAGAAAAGTGTCATGTCATTTGCAAATAGTGATAATTTAACTTCTTCTTTAACTGTTGTTATTCCTTTTATTTCTCCCTCTTTTCTAATGGCTGTTGATAATGATTCCAAAACTATACTGAATAGGAGGGGTGATAGAGGGTATCCTTTTTCTTGCACTTGATTTAAGAGTAAAAGACTTCAGTTTTCCCCACTGAGGATTATATTAAGTTTTGACTTGTCATAGATGGCTTTTGTAAAGTTAAGGTAGAGTCCATCTATTCCAATTTTCTGTAGGAAGTTGAATATGAATGAGTGTTGGACATTATCAAAAGCTTTCTCTGTATCAGTTGAGATGATCATGTGGTTTTACATTTCAGTCTATTAATATAGTGTATTACATTTATAGATTTTTCAATATTGAACCATCCTTGCATCCCTGGGATAAATCCTACCTGGTTATCTTCTTGATCATTTGCTGTATTGTATTTCTTAGGATTTTATTGAGTATATCTGCGTCTATGTTCTTCAGGGAGATTGTCCTGTAGTTCTCCTTTTTGGATGTGTCTTTCCTGGGTTTTGAAATTAGTATAATACTTGCCTCCAGAAATGATTTTGGGAGGACGAATTGATTCCTTTTCAATTTGGTTGACGAGTTTGTGGAGTGTGGGGATCATAACTTCTACAAATTTCTTGTAGAATTCAACTGTGAATCTACCATGACCTGGAGTTTTCTTTGTTGGTAGGCTTTTTATTATGTTTCATATTTCGTTGGCTGTTATTGGGTTCTTGAGAGTTGTTATATCTTCTTGATTCAGTTTTGGTAATTTGTAACTCTCAAGGAATCTGACCATTTCCTCTGTGCCTTCTATTCTGTGAGTGTAAAGATTCTCGAAGTAACTACTGATAATCTTCTGAATATCCACTGGGTCTGTGGTGATTTCACACTTTTCATTCCTTAATTGCATGTACTTGAACTTTTTGTTGCCTCTTTTTGATGAGGTTGCCTAGAGCCTTATCAACTTCATTTATTTCTTCAAAGAACAAACTTTCCAAGATTTTGCTATCACACATTGCGCTGCTATAAACTTAGGTACAAATATATCACTATGATACACTCTTTCCATATCCTTTGGGAAAATTCCCAGTAAGGGGATAGCCGGCGTGATGGGATTTCTAGTTCTACTCTTTTGAGGAGTCTCCATACTGACCTCCACAATGATTGTACCAGTCTACATTCCCACCAGCAGTGGAGAAGTGTTCCCTTTTCCCCACAACCTCTCCAATATTTGTTGTTGGTTGATTTCCTTATGATAGCCACTCTTTCTGGAATGAGATCATATCTCAGTGTTGTTTTTATTTGCATTTCATGAATGGCTACAGATGTGGAGCAGTTTTTCATATATTTATTCACTTCTATAATTTCGTCTTCTGAAAAGTGTATATTCATCTCAGATGCCCATTTCTGAACTGGGTCTTTCAATTTGAGGACCCTGTTATATCTTAGTTCTTTATATATTCTGGACAGTAGTCCTCCGTCTGATTTCTTATTACTTAGGATTTTTTCAAAAATTTGTGGGTTGTCTTTTCACTCTGTTGACAATTTCTTTTGACATGCAGAAGCTCCTTAAGAAGAGTTGATCCCAGTTGTTGATTCTTTCAAGTGCTTCCCATGCGAATATATGTTTGTTCATGAATTCTTTACCTACCCCTATGTCTTCAAGGGTTCCTCCTACTTTCTCTTCTAGGAGATTAAGTGTTTCTGTTTTAACGTTTAGATCTTTAAGCCCTTTTGACTTTAACTTAGTGCATGGTGATAGAGCTGGGTCAAGTTTTAGTTTTGGGCATGTAGAAAGCCATGTTTCAAGATGTCCATCACATGAGGAATGGTTAAAAAAGATGTGGTATTTCTGTATAATGGAATATTACTTAGCTATTAAGAATTATAAGTTTGAAGCATTTATATTGAAGTAGATGCCACTTAAACATATACTCTTAAGTGAAATAAACCAGACACACATGTGTAAATATCGTATAGTCTCCCTAATATAACAAGCAAAAAGCAGAATTACAAAAGGACACGTAGAACAACTAAAATCAATTGAGTCAGATAAGGCAAAGTGAATGGCATATGCTCCAGGATACTAAACAGCTTTTCTTCTGGATGATTAACAACCTAAGTTCACAAATCAGAGTTTGAAAAATAGAAGAGCCAAAAGGCCAGCCAACATTTTGGCTCTGGCTTTTCAAGGTCAGTGAAGACTCAGAACATAGGAGAACCTATACTGAAACATCATGAAACTCAGTTGAGCTCCAAATTTTCTGAACAAGGAGCTTATGGAGCCACATAGGAAAGATATTGAAGTTCTATAGTGTGCCTGGGGAGAGTCACATGAAGAGAAAACTTTCTCTCAGGCTCTCTCTGAGAGCAAAGTGGTCAAGCATTGGCTGTTACTCATCCACATGGATGACACAGACAAAGGATCTACAGAATAATGTACAGGACTACAAGATAAACCCTGAGAGGACTTCACTGACCACATAAGAAATATAAAGTTCATGTGTTGGTATATAAGTCTTGCTCTATCTAGGTCTTAACCATCCAGCAGAAAAGTATGAAATTGAAGTATACATCGTGGGGCCATAATATTAAGCTGAGCTGTAAATGGCTATGGTCAACTACTTCTCTGAATAACTCACTATTGTTGTGGAATGCTGGACTGTGATGGATTGTGGTATCGAGATCAAGCACCTAAGTTAGTTGAATGACAATGGAGTGCTCACCTTTGATGGGTGTAGACAAAGGAAGGGGTATAGAAAGAAAAAATCATGATGTGTGTGTATAGACAGCACAGTTGGGATAGATAACACTGTGCTTCTACATAATCCTATGAGAGGCAAGATTTGCACTAATGGTGGTTGGACAGGATATTTTGTAGGCTTCTAGTACTATGGTCATCTACTAAGAAAATAATTATTGAATTTTTGATATAATTCAGGTATAAACAATAAGATAAGTAAGCAGCTACACTGTTAATTTACTGATAAGAGACATCTGCTAAAATAATATCTGTAAATATATCATGTATGCACCTTGTACGATACCGAAACATTATGAAAACAGTTTGCAATGTATTAATTTAATGAATCTATCTTGTTAAGGTGTCTTGAAACTGTCTGATTGATATTTGTACTTCAATAAAATAAAAAATAAATTAAAATAATTGAAAAAAGAGACAAGAACAAAGAACAAACTTTGATTTGTGGATTCTTTGAACTGTTTTCTTCATCTCAATTGAATTAATTTCTCCTCAAATCTTTGTGATTTCTTCCCGTCTTTGTACTCTTGGTTTGGTTTGCTCTTCTTTTTCTAGATGTCAGAGGTACAACATTAGAGTCTTTATTTGTTCCCTTTCTGTTTTTCTAATGTGTGAGCTTATAGCTATTATTTTCCCTCTAAGAACTACTTTCATTGCATCACATAAATTCCTGTAAGTTGTGCTTGAATTTTCATTGAATTGTAGATATTGGTGAATTTCTTGTTTAATTTTTCTGTTACCCACTGATTGCTGAGTAGTGTTGTTTAGTTTCCATGAATTTAGCGGGTTTTTTTTTTTTATTTCTTTTGTTATTTATTTCCAGTTTCTTTGCACTGTGGTCAGACAATATTTTTGAGAAATTTTCAGTTTTCTTGCATATACTTATGCATGACTCTGGACTAGTATATAGTCTATTTTGGAAAATGACCCATGTACAGCTAGAAAAAAATTTGTATTCAGCTGTAGTTGGGTGGAACACTCTGTTTATGCCCACGAAGTCCATTTGTTACAATCTATGTTTCAGTTCTGCTACTTCCTTGCTATTTTTTGTCTGCTTGATCTATCTTTTTGAGATAAGGGGCTATTAAGGCCTCCCCTAAAGAATTTGGTCTTATATTAATTTTTTCATATGCATTAGGATTTGTCGTACACAGTTGGGTGCTCCTGTGTTTGATGCATAGATATTTATGAGTGTTACTTCTTGCTCTTGAATTTATTCCCTGAACAATATATAGTGGTGTTCTTTGTGTCATTTGATCCTTCTTGGTTTGAAGTTGAGACTGTCTGAGAACAGAATTGTTACTCCTGCTTTGTTTCTGAGGTGCTGGGGCATGTAGTATTGTTTTCTAACCTTTGTCTTTGAGCCTATGAATGTCCTTTTGAGTTAAGTATGTTTCTTGCATACAGCATATTTTGCTTATATACAACATGTAAGACTTTGTTTCTTAATCTACTGTGCCTGTCTATTTCTCTTAATAGGGGAATTGAGTTCATTGACATTGATGGTTATAATTGAAATGTGTTGAATTATGTTTGTCATGATATTTATGTGCTGTTGTTTACTCCTTTGTAACCTGTGTTTAATTATCTGCCCTGTTTAGAGGGTTCCTTCCATTCTCATTCGGAGTGTTCTAGTCCTTGTGGACTCTCTCTAGAACATCTTTCAACAGCCTCTGAAGGGATGGCTTTGTCATCATGAAATTCTTTAGTTGTTCTTTGTCGTGGAAGTATTTCACTTCTCCATGAAAGTTGAAAGAGAGTTTTGCAGCGTATAGTAGTCTGGGCTGGAATTTGTTTTCGTGTAGGACTTGAAGAACTGTGCTCCATGCTCTCCTTGCCTTTATTGTTTGTGTAGAGAAGTCGGCTCCAATTGTGATGGGTTTTCCTTTGAATGTGATCTGCTTCTTCTCTCTAGCAGCTTTCAGTATATTATTTTTGTGTTGGATTTCTGGGATCTTGACTATTATATATCTCGGTGTGTTTTTACTTGGGTTCGAGCTATTTGTTGTTCTGTATGCTTCGGTGACCTGAATGTTGGATTGTTTCCTCATATTTGGGAAATTTTCTGTGATTAGTTCTCTGGAAATTCTTTTTATGTAATTTGTATTGACTCCTTCATTTTCATTGATACCAATTAATCTCACATTGTTCATCCTGGTGTCATCTTGCAAGTGATGGATTATTTTTTCCTGCATTCTCATTGTTTTGAAGAGATCCTTTCTCACCTTTTCACTACTTGCACCAGTGTCTTCAAGATCTTAAACTGTCTTCCCTTTTGCTGAAACGGTTTTGTAGATTCGTGATTGATAATTTTAGTTCTTCTATATCTGTTTGACTCTGTTTCATGTGTTCTATTTCTTTTCTATATTGCTCACCCAAGGAATCCGTCATATTTCTGATCTTTATTTTTGTAATCCATGTCTTCTTTAGAGGTAGTTATTAATTCTTTTTCTGCAGCATTTCTTCCAAGTTGGGTTTCCTTTGCATATTTCCAGACTTGTTTCTGTATTTCAGATGCTATGATTTCAAAGAATTCTTTTATTTTTTCAAAGAATTCTTTTTGATTTCACAACTTATTTCTGCTTTGAGTTCCTCATGACCTTTTTGCTGTTCTTTGCTTCAGACGCTGTTAATTCATACTTTCAGCTGGAATAGTGCTCTCTGCACTTGTTCTGTGTGAGCATTTGTTTTCCCTGAGATGTTTCTGCATTTGATTCTTTATTTCAGATACTATGTATTCAGATATTTCTTTTCTTATTTCAGGAATTAATTCTCATCTGAGTTCCTCTAAACCTTTCTGCTGTTTTTCCTTTGCTTCCGCACCTATTAATTCATTCGTTTCAGCTGAGGTAGTGTCCTTTGCAGTTATTGGTAGACTGGAGGCCTGAGATTGCATTTTTTTCCTTGTCTTTTCATTTTCTATTGCACTGACCTCTGATGTTTGATGTAGTTCTTTGGTGTAGCTATAACATTAGCGTGTAATGAGATTCACATGCCAGTTTATTAAGTTTGAGATTGTCCTGTTATGCCTGGCCTGGATCTAGCTGTTGTATTCATTTCCTTTTTGCTGCATCTCCTGTGGTTCCCCTCTGTTGGTTTCCTGGTCATGCGAGCATGAACTGAACTAGGATGCAGAGTGAGTAGTGAAAATTGCCACTATCTTGGCTGGCTTTAGGGCAAGGATCTGGAAAGTTGCTGGAGTCAACCCTCCTGTCTCAGGCAGGTCACTCTCTAGGTGGGTCGGCCTGGGCTTTGTTGCATCCTTTGGGCTCACAAAAGGATAGTGGATGTTCTTATTCACCAGGTGGGCTGTTCTGGGTCAGCCAAGCTGTGCTGCAGCCAGGGCCGTGGGCTGGAACAAGAGAAGGCTAGGAAGGGTCCCTCTGGTCGGTGGATCTGAAACCCTCACTCATAGACCGAGCTACGCTGGGTCTGGCTCTGCAGGGTGGGAGCGAGGATCGCTGGGAAATGTCCCTCCAGCATGGTGGGCCTGGAGGTCCTTTATTTTCTGTTTTAGCCAGTGGATGTATATTATGTGTAGCAAACAATTCTAGCAATATTTAGTGATATAAAATCATATAAAGAAAATATATTCATAGTTATTCAGGAAAAGACAGTATAGTATAGAAAAAGCCATACGGTAGTTACAGTTACAGATTGATAGATGAAAATAGCTATATAGCAGGATAGGAATATATTTTTAAAAGGTGAGATAATAGGGAAATTTCCAAGAGTCAATCACAGCTATGTCGTTGGGGTATAAATATTTCTTCTGGTTTAGATAGAGCAATAATGAAGTCTTTCAGGGAAAGGGAATAAATACTATGAACAGTTTGAAGGTAGCAGAAATAAAAGAGATCTTTTAGATTGACTGAGGCCTGTGATCCATGAAGGGAACAGCACTTGATAAATTAGAGGGAAACTCAGAGCCAGATGACCGAGGACCTTAAATGACAGGTGGAGAGCAGTTTACCTAGTTTAGTATATAATGAGGTGTTACCCATCATTCTGGAACCAGAAAGTCTTATGATGATTCTGTGCTTGGAGGCTTAATCTGGCCACAATGCATATAGTGGATCAGAGATAAGTAAAAATATGAGTGTTATTGGAGAATCATTATAAAATAATGACATGCATTAATGCACAACTTTAGTCTACATATATTTAATTATATGTACTCTTTAGCACAAATAAAATCACTTAAAATGAATACTGTCACCTGGAGGAAGTGGTACATACTTGTACTAGCACTTTGGTGGCTAAAAGGAGGATAACCATGAATTCAGCATAGTGAAACATTGTATCAATAATGTGATTTATTTTGTCCACCATTCCATCTAAGAAATGCAAAACCTGTAGCAAGGTTGAGATGGAAGCACTAGTATTTCTTTAGCCAATATCTCATTTCCTATGGGTCTGTCATATGTAAAATTATCATGACTCACAATGTTTGTGAGCCTGGTCTAAGAAAAAGAGATCAAAATGATTTATGTATCAGAAATCTAATCTATAATAGCTAGTAATCTGGTTAATAACTCCTAAAGTTGAGGCATGCACAACAGGATCAATAAAAAATATGGAATTTTCTAGAACTAAAAGCTTTAGTCAAGGTGAAGGATAAGATAATGAGTATTGGAAAAAATTGAATTTGGAAAGCTCATGGCTCACTTGTCTAAATTTCAAACAGAAAGAAACATAGACTGGGATATAAATCAGTGTTTTTAAAACTTTATTATATATTAGAATCACCTGAGGAGTTTTCAATCTTAAGGGGAATAAACCAGACTCCCAAGTTTAAATATCACCTTGAATGTCTTGTGTGAGAAATCCAAAGTGTAAATAAGGAGTCAGATGAAGAGGAGATACTGAAAAGTAGGGAAAACTTGTTCAAAAGTGTAGGACAAAAGGGGAAGAAGGGAGGAGGGAAGATAGTGAAAAGGGATTTAAAGAAAGAGAAGGAGAGTGGAAGAAAAAGTAGAAACTGTGCTTTTGCAAAAGGGGAGAGCAAGAAGTTGGAGGTGGTGGAAGCAACAAAAAATGAATTAAGATGTCTTATATACATGTACAAATTCTCCATTATGAATGTGAACATTATGTACTTCAAACATACATTAATGCAAATTTTAAAATGCTGATATATGGTTCCTAACCCAATACAATATTATTTAATTAATGTTGTTTATGTATTTGGTATTAGGAGCTTTATAATTTTTATAAATAATTTTAATGGATAGCAATTCTGGAAACTACTTTCATAAGCAGAGAAACAGATTAAAATAAAAATTTGTGACTAATATAAAGAGAGACAGTAACTAAAGTTCTAAGAGCATTGACAATTACTTTGCAGACAAATAATATAATGATAGAGAGTAGAACCTTGGAGCAATCCTGTCCCAGATAATGGCTATGAGACCATGAGACCATGATACTGTAGACAGTGGGTAACTAAGGTTAACAACACAGTGTTTTGCCATATATAAAATAAAACTATGAAAGCAATATCCAGCTTCTCTCTCATAAGTAACTATCCTTTCTACTTGTCAACTTCTCCATGCATTAATTAACATCATTATAATCATCAACATCAAGAACAGCTGCATTACCATCATTGTCAATAATTTTATTCAACAATTTCTGAATGATTGTGATATTAAATGCATATGTACTCTGCTGAGCAATTTAAACGTTATTTTACTTTGTTTGATCTTCACAGTAATCCTATGAAGTCCCCATTTTATAAATAATGAAAAGGAGGCTTAAAAAGAGAATCAGTAATTTTGCCCCCTTATATTTTTGCATAACCAGATGTGAATCCAGAAATAAATGACCACAGAGCCTGAAATATATACTCGTGCTATGTTTCTACACCTCCAATTAATGATCGTTACTAATGAAAGAAAACAAGTGTCATGAACTTTCTGAAGAACTTTCATATCTCTTTTTTATTTGGTTCTTTTGGAAAGTACATTATTGGTGTAGTTTTACAGATGAGAAAACTAACACAGAAGAATTTCTATGATTTATTTAAAGTAACACAATTTTATCATTGGAACCTAAATTAAGTTAGCACAGATGCATAGATTTTCTCACTTTTTCTTCTAAAAGATTTCTAAGGCCCATCATTCCTCCCTACTTGGATAGAATACTTGACTTCTATCTTCTCATGGCCTTCTTTGTTTTCCTTGTCAGCACTTACCATACTGTACTGTAACACAGTATTATTACAATATTAATTGTCTGTCTCATTCCACTAGGAGCTCAGTGAGGACAAAATTTTGTCTCTCTTATTCATTTTCATATAACCCCAAGCCTTTGAACTAAATCTAGCATCCATTAGTTGTACTATAAAAATTGTTCTCACTGAACCACATTTATTAAAAACCTCATAGATGGACTATAGGAAATAGGAAGGGCAACAATCCCTATCTTCTTCCTCAACAAGCTTAAAACTGACTGATCATTAACTAGTTTATGCACTATGAGAATCATCA
Organism: Ctenomys sociabilis; assembly: GCA_004027165.1. Taxonomy (NCBI): domain Eukaryota; kingdom Metazoa; phylum Chordata; class Mammalia; order Rodentia; family Ctenomyidae; genus Ctenomys; species Ctenomys sociabilis. The sequence goes on along the minus strand of PVKA01026398.1, from coordinate 1,763 downwards.
AAAAGGTTACAACATGGAAGTATAGAGTCTATGCGCATAAACACAGAATTTTCTAGCTTCTTTTCCACAACTGTGAAAAATTTATCTCTTTTGAGCATCTGACTAATATAACAGGATGGTAATAATTGATAAAATAACTGCAAAATAAGAATGGAAAATTAAAGATTATGCAAATAAATATACAGATCTTTACCCTTCTGAATTGGAAGATAATACTGTTTAGATGTTCATACTATGCAAATGTAAATCTTCAATGCATTCCCTACCAAATGCCATTGACACTGCATTTATAGAAGTAGAAAAATATCTTAAGATGTACACATAATCAAAAAAGACCATGGATAGCCAAAGTAGTTTTCAGAAATTAGAACAAAGCTAAAGACATCACACTTGATCATTTCAAAATATATTATAAAAGTATATTAATCAGCACAATATGAAGATTTCCTGAAAGCAGATGAAGACAAACATAAGGAATAAGGGACTAGAAGAGAGAGCACAGCCATATATGTTGTCAAGGGATCACTGATAATGCTGTCAGGAACACAAAGCAGATAAGTAGTTTCTTTGACAAGTGGTTATTGGGACATTGTACATCCTCACATAAAACAGTTAAGTTAAACCTTTGTTACACACCATACAAAAAACAACTCAAAATGTATTAGTGATTTCCACATAAAATCTGAAACTGTAAGACTCTTAGAAGTAAACATAAGGTAACACTTCTTAATATTAGATTTAGAAATAATTTCATAAATATAACACCAAATGTACAGGCAACAAAGCAAAACTATTTAAGTGAGCCTATATCAAATTTAAAAGTTATGAACCTCATGTTCCTTATGAGGTCAATGTAGTCCCCTCAGGGTTTATCTTGTAGTCCTGTGCCTTATTCTGTAGATCCTTTGTCTGTGTCATCCATGTGGATGAGTCACGGCCAATGCTTGACCACTTTGCTCTCAGAGAGAGCCTGCGAGAAAGTTTTCTCTTCATGTGACTCTCCCCAGGCACACTGTAGGACTTCGATCTCTTTCCTCTGTGGCTCCATAAGCTCCTTGTTCAGAAAACTTGGAACTCAACTGAGGTTCATGATGGTGCATTACAGGTTCTCCTATGTCCTGAGTCTTCATTGACCTTGAAAGGCTAGGGCCAAAATGTTGGCTGGCCTTGTGGCTCTTCTATTTCTCCAACTTTGATCTGTGAACTTAGGTTGTTAATCATCCAGAAGAAAAGCTGATTAGTATCCTGCAGAATATGCCATTCACTTTGCCTTATCTGACTCAATTGATTTTAGTTGTACGTTTCCTTTTGTATTTCTGCTTTTCGCTTGTTATACTAGGGAGACTATACAATATTTACACATGTGTGTCTGGTTTATTTCACTTATGAGTATATGTTCAAGTGGCATCCACTTCAGTATAAATGCTTCAAACCTATCATTCTTAACAGCTGAGTAATACTCCATTATATAGAAATATCACATCTTTTTCAACCATTCCTCATGTGATGGACATCTTGATTGCTTCCAAGATTTTGCTATCACACATTGCGCTGCTATGAACATAGGCGCACATATATCACTATGATACAGTATTTTCAGATTCTTTGGGAAAATTCCGAGTAGGGAAATAGCCAGTTTAAATTTGATTTCTAGTCCTACTGTTTTGTGGAGTCTCCACACTGACCTCCACAATGGTTCTACCAGTCTACATTCTCACCAGCAGTGGAGAAGTGTTCCCTTTTCCCCACAACCTCTCCAACAT
>PVKA01026397.1:0-31768 GCA_004027165.1 Ctenomys sociabilis | reverse complement strand
AAAAAAAAAAAAAAAAAAAAAAAAAAAAAAAAAAAAAAGAAATATAATGTACCATGTTGACAAAGCCAGGGAACAAAAATCATGTGATCATAGCAATAGATTCAGAAAAAGCTTTTGACAAATTCTAGCACCCATTCATGATAAAAATACTTAAGAGAGTTTGAATAGATTATCTTTATATCAATCTGATCAAGGCCATGTAGACAAACCAACAGTCAACATCATATTGAATTGTCATAAATTGAAAACTTTCATTCTAAAAATCAAGGACAGGACAAGGATATGCACTGTCACTACTCTTATTCAATAAAGCTCTGCAAACCACAGCCAGGGTAAGTGGACAAGAGAAAGAAACAAAAGAAATAAGTATGGGAAAGGAAAAGGTTACATTACAATTATTTTCAAATGGCATGATACTCAACCTAAAAGATTTAAAAACTCCATCAAAAGATTTCTACACTCAACTCAGAGCCCAGGCCTGGCATATGAGTGGAACTTCCTCCATCAGACAGGCTGGGTGTGGAACCCTGTGGCAGAACTGCCTGCAGAGAGGCTAAAGGCAAGACCCACCCACCTGATCCAGGAGAAGAACATCTTGCCAGAGTGGCACAGTGGGTTCACCTCCAAGGGCTGCAGCAGGAAGTGGAGCACAGCAGCCAGACCCAAGCCACATCTACCTGGAGGAGTTTGAATTTGGTAGATCTGGATCTAGTGCTAAGGTAATCACTGCCCCAAAGCTCTAGACCAAAGGTCAGAAGATAGTGCTGTACAAAATGACAAAGAGAAGGAACAAAAGGCATTATTGGCCCCCAAATAGCATAGAAGAAATTGGAAATCACACACATGAAATCTCTGAAATAATAGCATCTAAAGTAAAGAAACAACTTCAAAAAGGCATAGAGGCAATCAGATCAGAAACAATTTCTGAAGTAAAACAGGAAATGATAACTATAATGAAAGAAGTACTAAGTGCTTCTAAAGAACACTGATAAAAATCAGGAGAATAGAAAAATGATGGAATCCTTTAATGAGCAATATGGTAAAGAAATAGAATGCATAAAGCAGATTCAAAGTGCTATACAGGAAATTAAAACCTCAATCACAAGCTGGCAAAACTAAATGAAAGTGAAAATAGACTTTCACCCCTTGAAGACACCATTGCAGCTAGTGAAAAGGTAAGAAAAGATCTCTTAAAAACAACTAGGATGCAGGAAAAAATAATTCATCACCAGGAAGATGATGCAAAGATGAACAATGTCAGACTAATAGGCATCAGTAAGAAAGAAGGAGTCAATGCAAATGGTATAAAAAGAATATGGACAGAAGTAATAGCAAAAAACTTTCCAAATATGGGGAAACAGTCTGACATTCAGTAACCGAAGCATATAAAACTCGAAATAACATCAACTCAATTAAAAATACACCCAGACATGTAATAAGATCTCAGAAATTCAGCACAGGAACAGTGTACTAAAAGCTGCTAGAATAAAGAAAGAGATCATATTTAAAGGAAAACCCATCCGAATAATGGCAGATTTCTCTTTACAAACCATCAAGTCAAGAACAGCATGGAGCAAAGTACTATAAGTCTTGCAAGAAAACAAATTCCAATCCAGACCCATATACCCTGCAAAACTCTCTTTCAAGTATAATGGAGAAGTGAAATGCTTCCATGACAAAGAACAACTAAAGAATTTCATGATGACAAAACCAACCCTACACAGACTAGTAAAAAAGGTATTTTAGAGAGATCAAAATGATTACAACTTCATGAATGAGAATGGAAAGAATCCATCAAATAGGGCAAGCAATTAAACACAAGAGAAAAAGAGGTACATAAAAGCAGTCTTTCGATTATTCTTTTGCATACAGCAGCAAAGTATTTTCATCAGCATGCTCTATAAATGGACTTCTCCTGCACTATGGGTCATGATTCTGTCTGGGTCTACAGGCTGGATAGCAAGGAAATAGCAGTATCTCAATCCCACAAGTGCAACCTGGTTACCAGTGAGTGTCATGGACATTGTGCACATCCACCACCTACTAGAATTTGTGCAATATCCTATCCCCAAACTGTTAGAAGTTCTGGTCATATATTTGCATTTCAGTATATATTTATATTATGTTTTACTCTTAGTAATTCCTTACTATCATGAAAACTTTTTTCTAGTTGATATTTTTGTTTATGTTAACCTATTCAGATACTGTGTGAGTACTCCGAATTAAAAAAATTTTATTGAAAAATAGCAATGAGACAATTTCAAAACTGATTAATAAGACAGTTTCAATAATTAATACATTGTACATTGTTATCTTCTTAGTGGTTATCCATAGTACAAGAAGGATAACCTGTCCAAACACTATTAGTACAAATCTTTCTGTGCATTAAATTAAGCGAAAGTAGCTATATATCTATCCTTACTATCTTGTACATATAAATACAAAATGGTCCTTCCTTTGTATCCCCTTTTTTGTTTAGTCTTATCAGAGATGGGTTTCCATTGGCATCTAAATACTATACTTGCATGAATTCAGCAAAAAAACCCAACACAGTCCAGCAGTCCATAATAGTAGTGGGTTATCTGCAGAAGTTGTAGACTTGAGCCTTTCACAGCTCAGCATATTAATATGGCTTTACTTTGTATACCTTGTTGCTGTACTTGTGTGCTGGATGGTTAAGATAAAGATAAAGAGAGGCCTATATAACAAGAAATGTAACTTATGTATCTGATAAGGTCAGTCACATACCCTCAGGATTAGTACTCTGAATTGATCACAGATTTGCACATATGATGCACAACATTCTGGCCTATTAGTTGGACTCACGATTTAATTTTAATTTTGGCATATTATTTTGAAATATTGAATTTCATTTTAATTAATATTTAATTAATTTTCTGAATATTGTTTAATCTTGGTTTTTGTTTTAAGATTTATATTGTATCTTTGACTTTAACAATCTACTTATAAGACATGGTATGATATTTTCTTCTAGTATTAAAAACTTTAAAGAGTGTATTTCCATTGACTTTATATTAGTTATTACTTCTTCCTTGTCTTTTAAACACACACACACACACACACACACACACACATACACACACACACACATGAAAAAATAACCTGACATAAGATCGATACTGTTTTGTATCAGTGACCTTTTAAATGGGTTCATCTAATAAAATTGTATTTTACATAGTCCTGCATAACTATCATTTTGAGGGCTCTTTATTCTTCATCCAGGATTCTCTTGCTTTCTGGATTATGGTCTTTGTTCTTTGCTTTTTTTTTTTTTTGGCGGAACTGGGGATTGAACTCAGGCCCTTGCGTTTGCCAGGGAAGCACCTATTCTACTGAGCCATCTCCCTGGCCCTATTTTCTATGTGCTACGTCTGGAGGTATTAGAATATTTTGAGTTTGTATAGTTGGGAAAATATTTTACTTTTAGTTTTCAAAGATATGTTTGTGAAACATAAAATTCAACTAGGATAGATCTTTTTTTTTTTTTTTTTCTTTTGATCCCTTGAATTAGTCTAGTTTCTTACCCACTTGCACTTTTTTTTCTAATGTGGAATAAGATGCTATTTAATTTTGTTCTGCCACAGCTATTTTTTTATTTAAATGCTTTAATGTTTTTTTTACAGTTAGTTTTGGACAATTTCATTTTTGTATATCTTGGTATGTTTTATTCAAATTTCTTGTGCAAAAGGTTCACTTTTCTTGAAAATGTGGTGCTATAATTTTCAACTAAATTCATAAATTTTAAATCTTTAAATATTTATTGCCTACCCCTTTGTACTTTGAGAATTCTAATTATATGAATATAAGTTTCTTGATTTTGGCACAGAGTGAAGTATTATATGACTGATTTGTGAATTCTTTATTTTTATTTTAGACGATTTTTATTGTTACATGCATTTAAGTTTGTAAACAATTTATTTACAATGTGCAATCTAAAAAAGATTTCAAGGTTTAATAAACAAATTCAATCATATAGCTGAACACAAAGTCAACATTCGAAAGCAATAGCATTCTTGTACACAAATAACAAACTTACTGGGAGAAATTAGGGAACCATAACTATCATAATTGAATCACTCCCTCACCCCTAAAAGAGAAATATTTAGGAATTTATTCAACGAAGGAAATAAAAGACTTTTATATTGAAAACTATAGTACTCTGACCAAAGAAATTTGAAGAAGAATATTTTCATATTCTGATTTGATGTCAGAATATGGAAAGATATGCCTTGTTCTTGAGGAGGAAGAATCAAATGGCCACACTTCTAAAATTGTTATCCAGATTTAATGCTACTCCAATAAAAACACCAATAGCACACCTCACACAATTAGAGAAAGCAGTCCTAAAATTCACTTTGAACCAGAAGATATCTAGAACAGCAAAGAAAACAGGAAGCATCACAATCCCCGACCTGAAATTATACTACAGACCAATTGTGATAAAAAGTATGGTACTGGAAAAAATCTAGAGATCTAAGGATCAGTGGAACAGGTTATAAGATGCAATATCAACTCCAAGCTCCCTCAGTCACCTTAATTTGATTAAGGGGCCAAACACTTTCCCTGGAAGTTTCTTTAAGGGTGCTTGGAAAACTGTCTTCCCAACATGCTAAAGATGAAAACTAGATCCATATCTTTTGCCATGCACTGGACTGAAATAAAAATGGACTGAAGATCTAAATATTAAAAGAAAAACACCGAATCTGGTGGAAGATGGAGCAAGTAGACCATTGTGTAGGCAAGGACTTTATGAACAAGACTGTACTCACACAGAAAATATCAGAAAGAATAAAGAACTCATATTTCATCTTATTAAAAAGCTTTTTCACAACAAAAGAAATCACTCATAGGGTGAAGAGACAACCTACAATGTGGGCAAACTTTTAGCCAAACTTTTAGTCTTTTTTTCCTTGAGAGAGAGAATAGCAGTAATTGATATGACATTAGAAGCGATATGCATTTAGAAGACCAAAATGACAGGCCTTCCAAGCATGGCCCTAGTATTACACATTGCTATCCTTGGTGCAGTTGCTTAGTTCACAGATATCAGCATATATAGTTCTTCAGACAAAAGACTAAGATCTAGAATATATAAAGAACATAAAAAAAACAACTGCTACCAAATACAAAGGCCCAATCTAAAAATGGTTACCTGAAATGAATACAAACTTCTTAATTAAATATATGAAAAAATATCCTAAAGAGAGTCACCTAGAGAGAAAACATTCTCTCAGGCTTTCACAGAGAGCAAATTGGTCAAGCAATGGCTGCAACTCATCCACATGGCTGACACTGACAAAGGATCTACAAACTGTGGTACAGGGTTTCAGGGTAAATCCTGAGGGGATTTGACTGACTTTGTCAGATACAAAAGTTGCATTTCTTATTATATGGGTCTTGCTTTATCTTGGTCTTAACCATCTAGCAGAAAAGTATAAAAATAGGGTAAAAAAACGTATAGCCATATTAATATGCTGAGCTGGAAGAGGCTCAAGTCAACAACTTCTGACATTGTCAGTTCTATGGATAACACTACTATTATGAACTACTGGATTATATTGGATTATTTTGCTGAATTCATGCATGTACAATATTTAAATGGCAATGGAATACCCATCTCTGACAAAACTAAACAGAAGAGGGGGATGTAAAGGAAGGACCATTTTGTATTTGTATGTTCAAAATAGCTAGGGTAGATATAGAGCTACTTTCTCTTAATTCAATGAGAAGAAAGATTTGTACTAATAGTGTTTGGACAAGATATCATGTCTGCATCTTGTACTGTGAATAACTACTATGAAGACAACAATGTACAATGTATTAATTATTGTAACTGTCCTGCTAACCTTCTCTGAAACTGTCTCATTGCTATTTGCTTCTCAATAAAATTAATAAAAAAAAATTCAACACCATTTGTCACTTGAGAGATGAAAATTAAAACAATGCTGAGATTCAGTGCTCAGAAAGAATGGCTATTGCCAAAAAAAAAAAGAACCAATAAAGGGCTGCTGAAGCTGTTGGGGGAAAGGAACCCTTCCCCATTGTTGCTGTGCGTGTAGACTGGAGCAACCACTGTGGAAATCAATGTGCAGATTCCTAAAAGAATTAGTACTCGAGGTCCCTCTTTTGTGTGTCTTCCCCAAAGAATTGAAAGCATCATAGCACAGCGACAAATGCACACGCATATTCATAATAGCTAAGTCTTGAGAACAGTCCAAATGCCCATCAACTGATGAATGGATAAGGTTACACTTTTTTTTTTTTGTCTTTTTGAGACAGGGTCTCACTGTGCAGTTCAGGCTGGCCTTAAGCTCACTTTGTAGCTCAGGCTGGTCTCGAACTCACAACAATCCTCCTGCCTCAGCCTCCCGAGTGCTGGGATTACAGGCCTGCGCCACCACGCCCGGCTCACTTTTTTTTTTTTTTTAATAAGAAGGATGAACTAGAGATATGTGTAGCTAAATGGAAATACCTTGAGATCTTACACCTAAGTGAAATAAATTGGATGCATGTGTTTAAATATTGCATTATTCCTCTGGTGTGAGGCACCAAAAGTGTAAATAAGGGCCAAACTGTATAATAGATATTGGAAATAGAAATAAGATATTCAAATGAAAAAGTGAGCAGGGGAGAGTGGAAAGGAAAGGAAATGAGGGTCGAGAAAAGAGAAAGAAAAAGTGGAAGCAAATTTTTTGCTAATAATTATAAAGAACGGTTGAAAGTAGGGGAGGTAATAGGGAAAAGACAAAAAGCAAGATTTGTGATATGAAAATAAAATAAAAGTCAAATAAAAAATCTGAGAAGGAATCTTAGAAGAGAGGCAGGAGACATCCATGAATGGGTGGTTTGGAGAAGAGATGCGGCAGCGGGTTTGGTGAGAGGGACTCAGTTCCACGGGGATGGTAAATAGGACGGCACTGAAAAATTCGGTCAGGAAAGAATGGGAAGAGGCACAAAGAAAAGGAAGTTAGAACAACGAGGCCGCCATTGCTGTGAGGGAGGAGGGCAGCACAGGAACCAAGGTGTGTCGGGCTGAGAAGCAGCCTCCCGAGGCTGCAGGGTGAATAAAGAGGGTTTTCTCTGACCTGCTATGGACAGCTGCTCTTCCTTTCTCTGGTTCAGCACTTGGTTCCAGACAGAACACGTCACGGTCTCGTTAGCACGATCTCTGAGGAGCAGTGATGTGCTTATCCGGAACAGGCCTCCCTTGTCCTGGCTGTGGCGCTCAGACTCTGAGGGAATTGTTTTTCCGTGAGAGTTTATCCACTGGACCACGGGCTGGGGGAACCAGCCTGCTGAAGTACACTCCAGCTGGATTCCTCGGAACTCGGTGACCTCCACGTGGAAGTGAGGATCCGAGCCTAGAGCTGAGCACAGGGGGACGAAGAGTCAGGCTCAGCTCACTGTCAGCCCTCACATCCCTCTCCCCCTCTGATGAGGAGTGGTGCCTAGAGTGGGGGGAGGGAAGAGAGCTTGGAGGGAAAGGGCAGGATCTAAATCCTCAGACCAGAGACCCATTCAAAATATCCAAGCCTAAGTTGCCCCTCTCCATTTTTTGTCTTCTGCCATGAGTCTATTATAGCCTTTTGGCCCTAAAGCCTGAAGGTAGACTGCTACATTCAGTGATGTACGGAGTTGTGAGACAGATAGAAATATTAGGCATCTCCCTTTATCCTATGACTTCTTAAGTCTCCCAGGAACGTATATCAGAGAAGGAAGTCCATCCCAGAGTAAATTCACCCTTGTGTCAATCTCAAGGGCGGAGGCTTCTGCCATTACCTGCTACTTTCAGCTCAATCAATGTGTCACTGTAGAAAGAATCGTACTGGAACCCACAGCGATACTGCCCATTGTCAGAGGGCTGGACATTGAAGATTCTCAGGACCACAATCCCTTGATTGATAGCATCTCTCACGAGTGTTGTCCTCCCTGAGTACTCCTCCATGGCTTCTCCAGGCTGGTCCTTCCCATCTCTGTACACGTGCACCACCTGGGTGGACACCAGGCGCGACCAGCGTATCTGCATATGCTCAGCACTTTGGTGGGACGTGAGGTAGCAGGGCAGCTCTGCTTCACTGCCCACCAGAGCCACCATGGGTTCATGAGACCCCTGGACTTGGAACACTCCTAAAAAGAGGGACAGAGAGAGAGAGAGAGAGAGAGAGAGAGAGAGAGAGAGAGAGAGATGGAGGCAGGGAAGACCAAGGGTCTCCCTGCTTGTGCAGGGAGGTGGTGTCACGCTGTACACATCCGCAGTTGGCTGTTGCACCTAACAAATGTCTGTAAGGGGTCGAGCTCCCTTTCTTTCCTTATTTCCATACCTAAGTATTCCCAGAGAGCACAAAGGCATTAGAGTGGTGGAGAAAGAGATTGGTAGACTTGGACTAGGGTTGGGCACTTACAGAACAATGCAAATTTCTTTTGTAAAATTAAGCTTATTGATGAAATTTAGATGTGTATAGTAATCACATTCATTACAGAGAATTTGTATCTGTAATGAGATACCTTGATTTCTCCTCCCATTCCTTTCCTCTCACTTCCAGTCATATCTACTTCCACTCCTCCGTATTTATAAAACATTGTTACATTTTATCCTTCTTTTCTAATTTTTCTTTAGCATTTTCTCCTTTCCCCCTCCCATCCATCATTCCTTTTCTTTTTGAAAAATTACTTCCTATTTCACAATATCTGTATTATACATTTCGGTTCTTCTTTATACTTTTGGTTTTGCACACCAGAGAGATAATGTGATGTTTACACATGTGTGTCCAATTTACTTCATTTATTACTGTGGTCTCAAGGCCCATTCATTTAACTATAAATGACTCTAGTTTATCATTCTTTACGGCTGCATCATATTTCATTCTATAGAAAAACATCTTTTTTATCCATTCATCAATCTATGAACATTTGGGTTGTATCCAAGATTTAGCTATTACAAACTGTGCTGCTATAAATATGGGTGTGCATGCGTCACTGTGGTAGGATTTTTTTTTTTTTTTTTTTTTTTTTGGGTATGATGTTTTTAATTCTTCTGAGAAAATATCCACAAGGTGAGTAGCTGGATCAAATGGGACCTCTAGTCTCAGTTCTTTTAGGAATCTCCAAACTGGTTGCACCAGTCTATCTACCAACAGTGGAGAAGGGCTCCTTTATCCCCACAGCCCTGATGGCACTTGGTATTGGTTGACTTCTTGATGACAGCCGTTCTTCCTGGGGTGAGACAGAATCTATTTGTGACTGTATGGTATTAAGGTTCCCCACTACAATTGCATTAGTTCTTGCTTGATTTTTTCAGCCCATTAATATTTGTTTTATATGTTGTGTGCAGGGTATGTGGTGCATATATTTATTGTTATCTCTTTTTCTTAGAGTTTTCTTTAATAAGTATGTAATGACCTTTGTCTGTTTTGATAAGTCTTAGTTTCAAGTCTACATTGTCTGAAAATAGATTAATTACTCCTGCTTTTCTCTGGGTTTATGTCACATGCATGACGGTTTTCTGTCCTTTGACTTTCAGTCTATGAATTTTTTGAGTTAATTATGTTTCTTGTAAACAGTATATCATTGGATCTTATTTCTTGACCCATTTTGCTAGTCTTATTTCTTTTCATTGGTGACTTGAGACCATTTTCAGTGATTATAGATGATATATTGGCTTATCTTTTCATATTATTTTTCTGTGCTTATTTTTTTTATTTTTTTGTCTTTTTGAAACAAGGTCTCACTATACAGTTCAGGCTGGCCTTGAGCTCACTTTGTAGCCCACGCCTTTTTTTTTTTTTAATGTATTTAGTACAGGATCTACAGGGTCTCACTATACAGATCAGACTCATAGTGATCCTCCTGTTTTCAGCCTCCCAAGCACTGGGATAACAGGCGTGCATCACCATGCCCAGTTTCAGTTGCCATCTCAGTTGCTCTGGGAGCAGGGTTGGCATGGCACACCGGAGATTGCCTGGTCCCTGCATCTGCAGGCACTTTAATCTGCTGAGCTATCTGACTGGCCAAGCCCAGGCTATGTTGAATCACTCCCATAGCAATATTTAAGGTGGTTTTCACTCTCAGAGTTTTTGAAAGCATAGTTAGCAGGACCTGTTCCTTAGCCAGCCCGATTATCTCATCTAGCTCCTCATAGGATGAGGAAGCTTGAGAGGACCTAGAAGTGAGGCTGTTGGATTTGGAGAATAGCTGTGATGTAAAGGCTAGAGCCTGTCCCTGCCTATCAAAGGGACACTTTCTGTGGGGACTCTGGTAAGCTGGAACTGGACAGCTGAACAGCTGTGTCTGGAGCAAAGCTGAAGGGCTCAGGGGTCAAGGTGACTGATCATGAGTAATCAGGTTTGCTGAGAGAAAGAAATGCAAAAATAGGGGCAGGCATCCTACTTTTGCCAATCTTAGCCAACATTTTCTTGTGTTTTTAAGAAAACAGAATTCTTTATTATCCTCTGGGGCTTTCTAACTTTCAGTCTTTCCCCACCACCTGCATTCATGTTCTCTCTCTGTCTCTCTGTCTCTGTCTCTGTGTCTCTGTCTCTGTCTCTCTCTGTCTCTCTCTCTCTCTCTCTCTGTCTCTCTCCCTCTCTCTCTCTCTCTCTCAGCAGGCCTGAACCAACAGGTGCAAGCAAGAATGGCTAGGGCAGTGCCTGGTACTTAGTATTTTTTTATTCTATTTTTAGTTTTTGGTGGAACCCAGGATTGAACTCAGGCCCCTGCGGTTGTTACTGAGCCATCTCCCTGGCCTCAGTGCCTGGTACTTAATAAATTGGAAAAGTTAATATTTTTGCTTTCTCTAGGCTTTCAAAGAATCTGCAGTTTTGTTACTTTTCCTTCCAGGTTTCCTTTCCTTTTCTCACCATGCCCTTCCCCCACTGTTTTCGGCAGAGCTGGAGATCAGTCCCAGAGCCTCACACACTTTAGACCAGTGCTCTTGTACTGAGCTGTACTGCTGGTCTTCTCTCCCTATTCTCTCCCTTATCTCCCAGAATCAGAGACTCACAGAAAAGGAAACAAGAATTCCTACCTGTGGTTAGTGTGGGCAACTGGAGACAGAGACATAGCAGGAAGACATTGACGCGATGCCCTGGAGAAGCTGGCTGCTGCTTTAGTGGCCAAGGCATGCTGCCCTCAGGGCCGTGTGCTGGTGGTGCTGGAGAAGAGGCTACAATAAGAGGGAGATTGCGGATGAGCTCAGATTGAAGGGAAGGTGTAGAAGAGACAAGAACAGAAATCTCCCTAAGAGAGGAGGTGTACATCTCACCATGGTGCTCGTTAAGGAAAGAGGTGCCTTCTTGCTCTTATGTTGGAAAGTTTTGGGATCCTGTGGTCCTCGGGACCACTCAGTGGTACCCAGTCTTGTGCCATCTTGCTGTCCTGAATCTATCGCTGCTGCTTTCTTTTATTCTCTCCCCCTGGATCCTCTTTCAAGCCCCACATCTAAAGGTTGGTCCTGAATGGATCAGTCCTGAATCCTTTTCTAATGCTAGATATTCTTTTTTGGTAATTTCTTATAATCTCATGATTTGTTATAGGTTGAATCTCAATCTCCCCTGAAAGCCCATCCTTAAGAGGCTTTGTTTCCATCCTGTGGCACTATCGGGTATGTGTGGTAGAGCTAGGAGGTAGGGCCATGAGGAAGGATGTTAGCTCACTGAGGGCGTGTGCTTGAAGGGGATAGGCAGGTCATGGCCCTTCTGTCGGCATTCCTCTTGCTTTTCAGCTGTCGAGAGGCTGGTGATTTCCTGTGGTACCTGCGCCCACTACCATGTACTCCACTATCACAGGCCCAGAGCAACAGAGCCAAGATGATACAGACAGAAGCCTCCAAAACCCTGAGGCAAAACAAACCCTCTGTACCCATAAGTTGTTTGCATCAGGCATTTCATCTCAGCAATTGAAAGCTAATAGAAAATTGGTATGGAGTAGGAGGGTCTGTGCTGTGACTACCTCAAAATGTGGGTCAGAAGCCTTCGGGTTTCATTTGTGAGAAGTCTGGAAAAGCTCATAGATTTAGGCTAGAGAAAGCCAGAATGCTATACATGGAGCTTATGAGCAGTTTGGACAAGCGCTGTAGAGATGAGAATGCTGATAGAAGGGCAGAGAATAAGTGCTGGAAATGTTGATATTCTGGAGATTCTTAGATGTGGTATGTACTGTAAGAGCGCTATGTGTGGAGGTCAGGGACAGTGTTATGATTTAGATCTTAAATATACTCTGACGGTCTATGTGTCAATGGATTGGAGTCCCACCCATGGCAATTTTGAGTGGACAAACCTCTTGGAGGGATGATCCATCCCCTAAGGCACATCCTAGGCAGGAGAGCAGGATCCCAGACTCTCCTCTCTTTGCTTTTTGGCTGCTTGTGCTAAACAGCACTCCACTGCCACAACCTCTGAGTATCAGGTACTGTGCCCTGCAGGCCTGAAAGAACAGCATCAAGTGACCATGGGCGACAACATCTGAATCCACAAGGCCCAATGACCTTTCTTCTTTATTAGTTATTTATCTCAGGGATTTAATGACAGAAACTGAAGGTGAGTAGTACATAGCTCAGACTAACTTTTATATGTTGGTGACTCACTTTGCAATGTGTATGCTCCACCTGTAATGTCTCAGGACCCAGCTGCAGGAACTTGCTTCTGGGGAACTAGGAGCCTAGGACTCCTCTGTTTGGGGTCAGCAGACATAGCAGGCAGATTCTACCCATCCCTGATGGAATCATTTTCCTTTGCTGGCCACATGAGGCTTCTGATGTGTCGTGAAAGACAGGCAAAAGATTGTTAGTATCATGAAGAAAAAACTGGAACACACTCAACAACCACTGCAGTGCGGCTTTGGTATCCATGGCTGTGAGTCTGTTGTCCTTAGCCCAGAGATCTTGTTGTTCAGAGACCATCTAGGAAGAGATTATTCTAAAGAAAAAGAGGGGCTGGGGAGATAACTTGGTGGTCAAAGCATCTGCCTGGCAAGCGCAAGGACCCAGGTTCAATCTCCTGTATATGCTGGTCCCAGAACCATGGGTGTGGTGAGCTGGCCACTGAAACCAGGCATGGTGACACATGCCTGTAATCCCAGTGCTGGGGAGGCTAAGACGAGATCACCGTGAGTCTGAGCTGCACAGCAAGATCCCGTACCGAATACATAACTATATAAATAGAAGATTAAAGAATAAAGAAAAGAGAATCTCAAAAGCCGGGGCTACGTTAGGTGGGGAGAAATATGGTTTTTCTTTCGACATCACGACCCACAGAAAATATATTACTTTTTTGAGTGCTCTGCAACAAATAGGAAAGGGCTTTGTAGGCTACAAAGGCTTCACAAGAAATTGTATTTTAAAATATTATGCACCTTGAGACTATGATGTGAAATGAAATAAATCAGAGGCACAAGCTTACATATGGCATAGTTCCTCCTTGCTGAGAACCCTAACATGTAAATAAAGGATAAAGTGAAAGAGCAGGATAGAGAGAGACAGGCCTTTTGGAAGAGGGAAGGGAACCGAGAGATGCAAGGAGGGAGGGGGAGCCAAACTTTAAGATGCACTGCGCACACGCATCCACTTCCTACGCAGATGTTGTCACTGTATACTACAAACATGGACCAACTGGGGCTGGGGGTATAGCTCAGCAGCTTAAGCACCTGGCTGGCAAATGCAAGGTCTTGAGTTTGATCCCCGGTACCGCCAAACAACAACAACAACAACAAACCAAACAAACAAAACAAAACATGGGCTACTCAAAGAACACACATTAAATAAAGAAAAATGTAGTAGGAAAACTATTTAACATTGAATTTAGAATGTATAAGCAAATTTTTATAATATTTGAAGTTGTTTCAATAAATATACTTATATTCTTAGTTTTATATTGGAAAATGACTACAGATAATTATCAGTTATAATCAAGTATTATTTTTTTGTGACAGTGACATTAGTGAGATATTTTATTTGCACAAATTGGTGATATATAAGGTTTTTTAAAATAATGTTTTGTATTTTCCTTCTTTTAAGTCATATTTAAGGATTTTAACAACTGCTCATTTTCTTTACAAACATAATGTTGGTGCAATAGTTGCAATGGATTTGAAATCCAATCAAATTTTTATTGTTTTAAAATTCTTATTGTTTAAAAATCATTCTTATTGTTTTAAAGTCATGATGTCCCTAAAACACACTGATATAGTTAATTTATTTTGACAAAGGAATTAAAACAGTACAAAGGAACAAAGACAGCCTTTTCAAAAAACAAAACAATGTTAGAAAAATTGAAAAACAGAAAGAAAAATTGGACATCCCTTTGTGGATTCTTGTTATTATTTCTGACTTAGATATAGATGTTATATCCTTTACAAAAATTAATTCAAAGTGGACAATAGATTTAAATGTAAATACAAGCTATAAAAACCCTAGAAGAAGCCATGAATGATGGTTCACATCTGTAATTTCAATATTTGGGAGGCTGAGCCAGGAGAATTGCTGTGAGTTCAAGGGTAGCCTTAACTGCATAGTGAAACCTCATCTCAAACACCCTCCCCCCACCAAAAAAAAAAAATCATAGGAGATAGGAGAAAACTCTAGTTGACTTTGAGTTTAGCAATCATTTTTTTTTTTTTTTTCACATTGTAAAAAAGATTCATTCAGGCAAGATAGAGGGAGTCTCAGAATAAGTTTCATAGGTTGTGATTAAATCTAAGCCTTTGGCCTGGTCTCCAAAGCCTTATATATAAGAGACTGACTAGTTATTTTAGTTTTTAAAAATTCATATT
Source organism: Ctenomys sociabilis (assembly GCA_004027165.1). Taxonomy (NCBI): domain Eukaryota; kingdom Metazoa; phylum Chordata; class Mammalia; order Rodentia; family Ctenomyidae; genus Ctenomys; species Ctenomys sociabilis. The sequence goes on along the minus strand of PVKA01026397.1, from coordinate 16,984 downwards.
GGAATTAAGCTCCCTTATAAATACTCTGACATTATTTCACTGCAAGCTTCTTTGTTGAGGTTCTCTGTAAGTTAAGATGTTTAAACCAATTGTGTTTGGCAATCATTAATGGATTAATTGGTTTCTAGTGGCCTCATATTTCTAAATTAATCACATAATCACTAATGTTCATGCTCATTCATATTTAACCAGCCTTTTTGGCTTCTATCATCTCCCCAGTTCTGTTACCCTCCACCATTGGTACACTTTGCTACTCTCTGCCACTACTTAGGTCTCCCCGTATAAGAGGGAACATGTGTTTTTTGTCTTTTGTTTTAGATTTCATCCATGTTGAAAGAGGAGAGAATTTTTTTCTTTTGGAAGTTTGTGTAGTATTGTAATAAATTTCTAATACAATACTACACAAACTTCCAAAAGAAGTTTAGGTATATGAAAAGCATAATCCACAAAAATGTAATTGATAAGGGCTATTTAGATAGCTCAGTGGACTAAAGTACCTGCTTAAGCAGAATGCAGTGGCTGGGGTTTGATCTCCAGTGTGCCATGCTGGCCCCACCCCCAGGGTGTGCTGAGGTGGCCAATGAGACTGGGCGTGGTGACGAGCGCCTGTAATCCCAGTACTTGGGAGGCTGAAAACAGGAGGATCACCATGAGTCCGATCTACATAGTGAGACCCTGCAGACTCTGTAGACCTTGTACTAAATACATTTTTAAAAAGTAGCCGATAACCTGGACTTTATTAAAATGAAGGTAACAGTAAAGTGTCAGGATTCAGGATATAGATGTGTGCTGACACGATCCCTTGCAGTCAGCTTATACGCAGCAGCTATAAATCGACAGCGATCTCTGAGTAAATGAGGACAGTGTTTGGGGATGGTACTTCGAGCTCCCCTGGGAAATTGCACGTGACTCCTCTGCCTCCCCCTCCTCCAGGGGCTGCAGGAATGGCCACGTCAGCCTTCCTATGATGCAGGTGCCCTCAATTCCTGAAGCAGCCCTATGGGCTTCTTCTCCATGGTTAACACGAGCAGGCAGCAGGTTTGGCTGATGAAGAGGACATCTAGAGGGTGAGGAGCTTTCTTGGTTGAACAGAAAGCATTGTTGCTGTGGCCAGCTGGAGTTGTCAGGTGCTCACCATTGATCCTCCTCCTGCACAGTCATCTCAGCGGTCCATCTCACCTAAGATGTTCTGAAGAGTGAAGAGTGAGACCCCCTTATGTCTTGTGCGAGACTGCCTCGGATCTTCTGAAAGTTTAGTAGATGGCAAGTCAGCAACAAAATTTTAAGGCCACTGTCTCATTAGGGCGAGGGAAACACTGCTGACTAAGCCCACACCCAGCAGTAGGACGGAAGGGGTTGTTTGCAGCAGCAGTAGGGAAATGTAAGGAGCTCTGGAGAGAGCTAGCAGATACTCTTTTCTTTTAAACAGAAAAAAAAACCCAATAAAAACAATGATATAGATTTCAAAACAAGATAATAGGAAATTAACAATGGTTAATATATTACATGTTGTTATCTTCAAAGTAGTTGCTCTGGTCGCAAGGTATAGGCATGTAAAATTGATCAAAATTATGAGCACAAACCTTCAACAAACTAAAAGAAATTAGTAGTATAACTAGCTTAGCTCGTGTGTGTGTGTGTGTGTGTGTGTGTGTGTGTGTGTCTCCTGGCAGATGCTTCTTAGCAAAAAACCTTAGGGTGTTAGTTCTGAGCTCTTCAGACAGATGTCTTTACACAATCTCTTTTTACAAACTATTAAGTATTAATTATTGAATCTGTGATATAATTCAGGTATAAAAAATAAGTAAACAGCTACACTCTTAATTAACTGATAAGAGACATCTGCTATAATAATGTCTTCTAAATATAAAATCATGTATTTGGTACCCTGTACTATACCAAAACATTATGAAAACAGCTTGCAATGTATTAATTTATTGAATCTGTCCTGTTAATGTGTCTTGAAACTGTCTCATTGCTATGTGTACTTAAATTAAAAAAAAAAAAAAAAACTCTTACCAGGCTAAACTATCAGATGCACTTTGCCCAGCAGTCCTTTTGTCTTTCTCCTACACCACACATTCCTGAAGGAACCCAAAATAAATGTTTAAAAGAGGAAAACAGGAGCGAGCCTTATTGTTCTATAGGGTTCTGAAGGAGCTGGAGGATGGGTGGGACTCCACCATGCCTCTGGAGTCTTCTGGTTCTCTGACAGTGTGGCACACTGCCGTTGTTGTTTGGGTTCTTCCCTGCTAGGCAGGGATTTAGAGTTCTTCCTTACCTTGCCATTTCTCAACAGTCATTTCATTGAGGTCCTTATCAGTTTTTTTCTTTCAGGAAATTCTATAGTTTCGCCTTATGGACTCCCCCTGAACTTCCAGTCAGTTGAAGGGGGAGTCAGAAAAAAGGAGTTGCTGTAGGACACGTTTACTTTAAAGTATCCATCCTTGAGTTAACCCTCCATACTCAGTTTTCAAAAGGGATGCTCATGACATGGGTACGTGTTTCTTTAGAAGAGCTTAAAAGACATGCAATTCACATGTAATAACGTGTGTTGTTTTAAAGTACACTACTTTTCCAGTCTCTATCAGATTTGATTATTTTTGGATATTTCTTATCAATGGAACTGGACAATACATGGCCTTTCAAGATTGGGTTCTTTCAGTTAGCACATATATTCAAAGGTCACCAGTGTTGTAGCACTAAATAACTTTTAATAAGAAATAATATCCCATTAATGGATTTATTGCATATTAATTGTACGTTGGTGGGCATTGGGCCATTTCAAGTTATGAGTTACTATGAGAAATGTTGCTAGAAACATTGATGTACACAGGTTTGTATGGGCATATGGTTTTGGCTCTGTTGGGTGTATCATAGGTGCGGAACTGCTAGGTTATGTGAGAACTATTTAACATTCTGAGTAACTGCCGAAGTGCTTTCTAAGGTAGTTGCACCATGGTTACTTCCTCACCAATGATGTCTAATGCGTTTCTCATATTCTTGTGGGCACTTATCGCTGTCTTTTATTTTAGTTACTTTGAAGGTTTCAATGTAGCTCCCCTTCCAAAATTTATGTTGAAGTTGAATTTCTACTGTGATGGTACTAACAAGTGCAGCAAAGTAGAAGCGATTAGGCCACAGGGGCTCTCTCCTTAGGAATGAGTTAATCCATTATCATCAGACATGTTAGCTATGGGGCCTGGGAGGCAGCTCAGTAGAATAAGCACTTGCCTGGTAAGTGCAGGGTCCTGAGTTCAATCCCCAGTACAGCAGGAAAAAAAAAAAAAAAAAAAAAAAAAAAAACGTGATAGCTATCAGGTCAGGGGGATCCTTATAAAGGGAGATTTGGGCTCCTTCCCTATCCATCTCTCACATTTTTCTGACCTTCCACTTCTTACATAGGATGATGTAACATAAAGGCCTTCTCCAGACATAGGTGCCATGCTGTTGGATTTGCAGCCTCAGGAATCATGAACAAAACTAGTTTACAAGTTATCCAGTGGTACTCTGATATAGCAAAGGAACGTATACATATGCCATCCTGCGTTCATTGCAGTGCTATTCATAACAGTCATGACATGGAAATAAATAAGCATCCATCAGCTAATGAATAGACAACAGAAAATGTGGTGTGCCATCACAGTGGATGCTGCCAAATAGAATGCACAATGAAATCCTCTCACTGAGATCAGATATCTCTGCCACCAGGAATGGTGGCTTATGGCTGCAAGCTTAGCACTCAGGTGGCTAAGGCAGGGGGCTCATGACAAATACAAGGCCAGTCCAGGCTATGTAGTGAGTTCAGGATCAGCCTGAAGTAGATGGTGAGACCCCGTCTTTAAAAAAAAGAAAGAAAATAAAAACTTGATGTCATTGAAATTGAGAAGACAGTAGCAGTTCCCAGAAGCTGTGGAGCTAAGTGAGACAGGAAAGAGTAAGCAAGATTGATCGGTGGGTACTCAGTTACGATTAGGTAGGAATAAGAATTTCTGGGGTTCTGTGGGACAGTAGAATTACTGTGGAAAACGAAGATGTATGATGTATCTCACGAAGGTAGGAATGGTCTCATCCCAGAGAAATGAGGAGATGGTGGACAGATAGAGGCGATGGGTATATTTAATCTGACTTAAACATCATACAGTACATATATATGTGGAAAATTGTTAACCCATTAATATTTACAATTGCTATGCTTTTATATATTAGTTAAAAATAAGCTAAGGTGGGTGTGGTGGCTCACATCTCTTTCCCTAGCACTCTGGGAAGTTGAGGCAGTAAAATTGCAAGTAGAACCCAGTATATATCTTCTCTCAAAATAGTGATAATAAAGAAAATGGGGAGGTGATATATCTCAGTCTAATACCCCTGAGTTCAACCACAAATTTTACCCTTACTCAAAAGCTTTTTTAAAAAATAAAATGGACTCAAACATTATCTTGGAGAACGTGATGTGGCAGCTCACTGTTGCTTTGATTAGCACAGATGATACTGCATATTCACACCCTGGCATGAAGCTATTGACCAGTTGTCTATTTTATTTGGAGAAATGTGCATTTGTCTTTTTATTACTGAATTCTAGGCGTAGTACAAAGAGCAATATTCTAGACACAGGCATAGTATAAAATACGTAATTTGCAAATATTTTCTCCCATTCTATGAGTTGTCTTTTCATTTTCTTATTGACACTAACTTTTTGAAGTTCAGTGAATCTCCTCTTTCTCTAACACTATCTTTTTGTGTATGTCTCTCCTTCCCTCCTCTCTTTCTGTTTGTTTTTTTTTATTGGTCTATTGTGCTTTTGGTATTATATCTGAAGAAAAGCATCCAAATCAATAAAATGGAGTTAGCTCAGAACTAAATTCTTTTTTTAAAAAACGTATAAGGTTGTTGCAAGGTCTTACTATGCAGCTCAGATGTGTAGCACTGGGATTACAGGTGTGTGCCACCAGGCCTGGACTCTGTGGCTGGCTCAGCATATGTGGGAGTTGGGGCTAGCATGGCATGTGGTGCCAGGGATCAAACTGAGGTCCCTGCACTTGCTTAAGCTTGCCTAAGCAGGTGCATCAGTCCACTGAGCTATCTTGCTGACCCTTAAAACTAAATCCTAACACTTCCAGTCAATTGATATTTGAGAAGCTGTCAGGACAGTGCAATAGGAAAAGCACGAGTTGTCCTGCATAATGAATATTTACAGGCAAAGGAATGAGACCACACTGCTACCTCACACCCTATCAAACTTCATTCAAATGAACAATTAACACAAATGTAAGAGCAAAATTTAAAAATTCATAGAGGAAGACATAAGGCAATATTCAAAATTATGGATAATTTTAAAAGGTGAAAGATTTATATGATCTGAAGAGAAACCAGAGTATAAAAAATTATGGATAATTTTAAAGGAATTAATATTCAATTGATATCTAGTTCTTTCACTGCCTGCTTACTCTTTCCTAAAATGGATCAGCTTTCAAAAGTGTCAGTAGGTATAGTTCCCCTTCTGACACTAGAAATATTGTGTTGAATTGTGCATTCAGGTAGGTGAAAGAGGAAAAGTGACAGGGCTGGGAACATCCTTTTACATAGAAATTTATTTATACATCCATGTGCAGCTATTTAAAACCATGAATCTTCATGAAAGCCTCTAATTCAAATTCAGTACTATAGGATTCATTTCCATTCCTCCTCATCCCTAACACCTCAATATTTATAGCCCTCTTCTCTGAAAGGGAGAGCCTTGGCTCTTAACATTAATATATTGACTTTTGGATCAATTTCTCTGTAGGAAGCTGATTTTTCCTGCCTGTCACCAGTCCTTCTGTGTGTGTGGTCTTCCCTTGTCCTTGTCCTGTGCTCTGCACTTTGTTCATGTGGATAACCTGCTTATCTTGCTTGGACTCTGAGAAATGACACCACACTCAGGTGTACTGAGCTCTGGTCCATCCTCTGAGCAGTGCTCTTTACCCCGTGGCCTCCCCTCCCCCAGCAAGACGTCTTCCTTTATGAGGGACCCTGTGCTCTGACTCCCCAGCCATGAACCACTGCTGCTCCCCTTCAAGGCTCGCCCACTGGGCTGCCCAGACAGACCCAGAGTCTGGCTTACCCTAACAGCTTCCATCTAGATTGTTCAGGAAGGAAGGGGAGAGAAAAGAAGAAAGAAATGGAAAGGGAAGCAAAATGGAAGAAAGGGGAAGGACTGTGCTTTCATTTTTAAAATGAAAGACAAAGTAAGATAACTGTGAAAGCCCAGAGGGACAGAATCTTTTTGGTCAATGTTAAGGAAGAGGAAATATGGAATTTAAGGATGGATGTTCATCTTAAAATTGCCCACACCTGGCTGCTCTTGAAATCTTCATAGACTCTGCTGTGTCTGTGTTCTGATTTGAAGACCACAGATGGAAGAATCACTGATGACAGAAATATAATGGGTGCATCTAAGAAGACCCTTCCCATGTCAGAATTCTTGATTTTCTGAGAGCACTGCCCACGCTGCCTTGAACTTAGGATTTTCCTAGCTCAGGCTTTAGAGTAGTCGAGACTCTAGGCATGTGGCATCACACCCACCTGGGACGTACCCTTCTTACAGATGGGGACCCTTGGAGAGACCTACCTGCCCTCTTGCTCTGGAGCTGGGTCTCTAAGGTCCAGCGAATCTCTGGTTAGAGATTGTTCTCTCTGGGTCTCAATGCTGGAAGCACTGGAAACATCTCAGTGAAACTGAAAGGAGAGTTGGGCTAGGGCTAAAGTTCATAGAGGAGAGAAACTCACTGCAGTGCTAAGTTCACCTAGTGTAAGAAACTGAAAGCAATAGCCCAGTGAAGGCTAAAACATTGGAAAAACAAATTATAGAGTCTGAGTTTGCATCAGTTAATTATGAACTGTCCCAATGGGAGTAGAAACCCCGTTGGGCCTTCCCACTAGGTTTGTCTAACATGTTCCTACATCTGCTTTGCACACAGCTTTTCACATTTTTCCTCTCTTCTCTATCAAATATAAAGTAAATCTAGATAGAATTTTACTAAGCTTTTATAGTGTATGCTTTGCTGTAGCAGTGAAAGATCCCCAGGCCCACTGCCACCCCATCATGCCAGACTTGAGAGGCAGAGCGATGGAAGAACAAAGCACTCTGCTGGGAACAAGCTGACAAGCTGAAAGATGGGAACTCTTGTGCTAAAAGTAGTGTTGCTTAGGGGTTGCAAGTGCAAGGCTTAGGTAGTGACTTGAGAGGGCAGGGTAGTCCTGGGGTCTGGTTTTCCGGAGGGACCTGTTATCTGTAGGTGTGGCTAATGTTGATTATTAACTGGATTGATTTAAGAGCTCAGAGTTAATAAACACTTCTGGGCGTGTCTGAGGACCATGGGGGCGTGTCCCTGGGGCTAGAGGCGGCCTTAGCTTTTTCCTTTTCAGCTCTTCTCTTGCACTTGGCTTCCTGATGCCGCCTTTCATCATGTTCTTCCATCGCTCTGCCCCTCATTATTTGGGGGGCGTCAGTGCATATGTTTTGATCATGCCCATTTCCCTGTCATCTTCCTTTGGACTCATACCTCTAATCTACTTCAGTGTCATAGCTTTCAGAACCCTCACTTTAGGGAAAAACTGAAATATTCATCTTTCTGATTTTGGCTTTCTTTGCCCAACTTAATGATTTCTAGATCCATCTATTTTCTTGCAAATAACAAAATTTCATGCTTCTTTAAGACTGAATAATACTCCTGTGTCCACATAGCCTTCCTTTATCCAGACACCTATGGGTGACACTTTTACTGGCCTCGTGTATTGGCTGTCATGAATTGTCTGGGTAAACATAGGTGTGCAGGTATCTGTATGCTATGCTGACTTCGCTCTGGGCATATGCCAAAGTGTGGTACAGTTGGATTAAAAGGTAGCTCTGTCTTTGGCTTTTCAAAGGAATCTCATTACTGAGTTCCACAATGGCTGACTAATTTATGTTTCCACCAACAGTATACCAGGTTCCTTTTTTCCGCATAATTGCAAACATTTATTTATTTATTTTAGTATTTTGGTGCCACTCATTCTGACTGCATGGGGGGAATTCCAGTGGAGTTTAATTTGCATCTCCCTGGTGGTTAAAAATATTGAATGTTTCTTATATGCTTGTTGGTCATTTGTAATTATTCCAGTAAATGTCTGTTCAACTCATTTCCCCCCCTTTTTTTTTTTTTGTATTTTTAGGGAAGGGTCTACAGGGTGTTCAGGGTCTCACTACTAGATCCTACTCATAGCGATCTGCCTGTTTACAACCTCCCAAGAACTGGCATTACAGGATGCACCACCACACCTCATCTCTGTTTCCCCAGTTTTGATTCAGTTGTTTCATCTTTCTCTCTCTTCTTTCTTTCTTTCTTTCTTTCTTTCTTTCTTTCTTTCTTTCTTTCTTTCTTTCTTTCTTTCTTTCTTTCTTTCTTCTTTCTCTTTCTTTATCTCTTTCCTTTCTTTCCTTCTTTCCTTTCTTTCTTTCTTTCTTTCTTTCTTTCTTTCTTTCTTTCTTTCTTTCTTTCTTTCTTTCTTTGTTTCTCTCTCTCTCTCTCTCTCTCTCTCTCTCTCTCTTTCTCTCTCTCTGTCTCTCAGAAGTAATCATTTGTTGAGAGAGTAGCTACCAAGGATCTCTCTCCTTCTCTCTCTCTCTGTCTCTCAGAAGTAATCATTTGTTGAGAGAGTAGCTATCAAGGACTTACTCCCATTCTGTAGGCTGTCTCTTCTATTAGTTGTTCATTTTGCTATGTAGGAACTTAGAAATTTCATATAGTTCCACTGTTATTGTTTCTTGACATTTTTTTCTGCTGCTATCAGATCCTACACAGAAAGTCTCTGCTTGTACAAAAAAAGAAAAAGACAAAATAAAGAAAGAAAAAAAAATAGCTCAGTGGATTAAAGCACCTGCAAGCAGGTGCAGGAGCTAGGGATTCAATCCCTGGGCATGCCATACTGGCCCTGACCCTGGGGTGCTCTGAGATGGCAATTGAGATTGGGTATGTGGCATGTGCTTGTAACCCTAGCACTCGGGAGGCTGTTAACAGGAAGATCACTATGAGTCTGATCTAGTAGTGAGACCCTGAACGCCCTGTAGACCCTTCCCTAAAATCCAAAAAAAAAAAAGAAAAGAAAAAAGAAAGAAAGTCTTTGCCTGTGCCTTCAAGTGTTTTCCCTACATTTCCTTCTAGCTGGTCTGGTGCTTCAAGCCTTCTATCTAGGCTAATTTGAATTAATTCTTGTACAATGTGAGAGGTATGGTTCTACTTTCTTTTTCAAAAAGTTTAAAGAGTAAAACCAAAAACAAATATCAAAACAAAGATAGAAACAGTGACATACAACAACACATATGGTACAGAATTCGAAAACAAGAATAAAAAATTAACAATGGTTGTTGCTTTATTTTTCTGTACAAATCTGTTACACAGATTAATAGATTTAAGTGTGCAAGATTTTTCACATAATTAAACATTAGCGCTTGCTTTCAGTGCTATTTTCAGTACATGAGGATATCCAGTTTTTCTGCTGAAATAGTCTTCTCCAGTGTATGTTTCTGGTGGTCAGTTGGCTGTGGTTCTGTGTCTTTTTTTCTGCTTATTGTCTTTTCATCTGTTTTCTAGCCCACTGTTTTGCTGCTTTTGCTAGTGTGGGTTTGTAGTGTAATCTGAGATCAGGCATTGGGATACTTCCAGCCTTGCTGCTTTGGCTGAGGAGTGCTTTGGCAATTCTGGCTCTTTTTTATTTCCAAGCAAGACTTTAGGATTGTTTTTCTAACTCTGTGAAGAATGTCATTGGTATTTTCAGCCCTAGTAAACTTGACATATTTATTGAGTTATCTTTAATATTTTTTTCTGAAAAACTGGCTATGTTTGTGTCAATGGTAAAAATTTCTATATAGTCTGCTGGCCGCATAGCTCACCTACAAGCAGGTGCAGGGGCCTGGGGTTCAATCCCTGGGCCTACCATGCTGGCCTTGTCCCTGGGTGCACTGAGATGGTGATTGAGACTGGGTGTGGTGGTGTATGTCTGTAATCCCAGCACTTGGGAGGCTGTAAACAGAAGAATCACTGTGAGTCCAATCTAGTAGTAAGACCCCGAGCACTCTGTAGACCCTTTCCTAAAATACAGAGAACAAATTTCTATATAATATCTACTTCTTCAGTCTAATCCTATCAGCAAAACAAAACAAAAAACCCCCCAAAAACCAAAAAAAGCAAAAACATTTTCTATTACATAGTAACTCAAAGTTAATTAACACTCTGAATACTTGCTGTATCCTAACTTCTGGCTAGATAAAGCACTCCAGAGGCCTGGCGAGTATGTGAGAGAACTTCCGGCCCTCCTGTGCCCATGGGACTTCTCTGGACCAAACCCAGGCACGCCGAGTAAATGAGATCCTTGGCCATGCCCCTGGGACCTCTCCACCCCTCCGGAACTACCCCGAAGTTGACGTAATGAGTGAGAACTCCTGCCGCGCACTCTTGGGACTCCTCAGATTCAGCCCAAGCTCAGGCTCGGTGAGTGCATGGGAGAGCTTTCCAGCCTTCCTGCATCCGTGGAACCTCTCCAGACCAAACCCAGGCATGCTGCCATACCCTCAGGATGCTTCCACCCCTCTGGAGATTCCCCCAAGCCCATTGAGTGAATGAGAACTACTACCATGCTCTCGGGACCCCCAAACCCAGCCCAAACCCAGGCCCGGCTAGTATGTGATAGAGCTTCTGCACTCCCCTGTGCCCGAGGGACACAATAGGTTCACTTCCAAGGACTGGAGCAAGAAGAAGTTGAGCACAATAGCTAGACCCAAGCCAAGCACAGCTGGATAAACTCAAACTAAATGTGGCCAGCAGACTACATAGAAATTTTTAGCATTGACACAAACATAGGTGCTAGGGTTATAACTGCACCAAAGCTCTACACCAAAGGTCAGAGGTCAGTGCTATACATAGTGACAAAAGAAGGAACAAAATGAAATCTCAGGCCTTGAGCCCACCCAGAACAAGGGCAGAGGACACTAGCTCAGCAGAAATGTATGAATCAATAGCGTCTGAAGTAAAGAAACAATAGCAGAACTGTATAGAGGAACTCAGATCAGAATTAATCTCTGAAATAAAAAAAGAAAACTCTGAATTACTAGTGTCAGAAATAAAGAATCAAATGCAGAAACGTATAGGGGAAATCAGATCAGAAATAATCCCTGAAGTAAAAGAATTAATAACTGCTTCTCAAGAAGACACTGATAAAAAATAGAGGACATTAGAAAAGCGATGGATTCCTTGAATGAGCAATACAGGAAAGCAAGATCGCATGAAGCAGAGTCAAAGAGATATAGAGGAACTTAAAATTTCAATCACAAGCTTGCAAAACCATTTCAATGAAAGTGGAGATAGAGTTTCAGATCTTGAAGATGATGTCACAGCTAGTAAAAAGGTAAGAAAATGTATATTAAAAACAACTAGCATGCAGGAAAAAATAATTCGTCACCTGCAAGATGATGCAAAGATGAACAATGTGCGACTAATAGACATCAATGAGACAGAAGGAGTCAATACAAATGTTATAAAAAAAATATGGGTAGACGTAACAGCAGAAAACTTCCCAAACATGAGGAAATTATCTAAGATTTAGTAACTGAAGCTTACAGAACTCCAAATAACTTCTACCCAATTAAAAATACACTGAGACATATAATAGTCAAGATCCCAGAAATCCATCACAACAACAATATACTCAAAGCCACTAGACAAAAGAAACAGATCACTAAAGGAAAACCCATCAGAATAATGGCAGATTTCTCTTCAAAAACCATGAAATCAAGAAAAACATGGAACAGAGTACTTCAAGTACTCTATGAAAACAAATTCCAACACAGGCTACTATACCCTGAAAAACTCTCTTTCAAGTTTGATGGAGAAGTGAAATACTTCCATGACAAAGAACAGCTAAAGAATTTCATGATGACAAAACCAAACCTACACAGACTACTAAAAGATACTCAAGAGAGGGATGAAGATGAGCAGAACTCCATAAATGAGAACAGAAGGAACCCACTAAATAGAACAAGCAATTAAACACAGGATAAAAAGGAGTAAAGAACAGCAGGTAAATAGCATGTCAATCATAAATCAATACATCTCAATTATAACCATCAATGTACATGGACTCAATTCACCAATTAAAAGAAATAGACTGGCACAGTGGATTAGGAAAAACAATCCAACAATACGCAGTATATAAGAAACACACTTAACTCAAAACAGATTCATATGGTGAAAGTAAAAGGATGAAAAACAATACTGCACACCCCAGCACCTCAGAAAAAAGCAAGGGTAGCAATCTGGTTCTCAGACAGTCTCAAATTTAAACAAAGAAGGATCAAGCAAATTAAGAAGACCACTATATACTGGTTAGGGGAAAATTCAAGAGGAAGTGGTAACACTCATAAATGTATACACACCAAACACAGGAATACCCAACTTTATAAGAAAAATCTTAATGGACATGAGATCTTAACACCCCCTTATCCAAAGAAAAAAATAGGTCAACCAGACAAAAAATTAGCACAGAAGTAGCAGAAATGAACCAGAGCTTGGAACAAATGGACTTGGTGGATGTATAGAGTATATATCCAACGACAGCTGAATATACATTTTCTTTAGCTGTACATGGGTCATTTTCTAAAACAGACCACATACTGGTCCACAGATCACGCTTAAGTATATGCAAGACAACAGAAATTATCCATGCATATTATCTGACCACAGTGCAATGCAATGAAATAAACATGACAAGAAAACAGAAAACCCCCACAAATACATGGAAATTAAACAACACCTTACTCAGCAACCAATGGGTCACACATGAAATTAAACAAGAAATTCAATATTGTCTACAATTCAATGAAAATTCAACCACAGCTTATCAGAACTTATAGGATGTGATGAAAGCAGTCTCAGGGAAATTCACAGCTCTGAACTCACACATTAGGAAAACAGAACAGGAACAAATAAACACGCTAATGTTACACCTCCAACATCTAGAAAAGGAAGAGCAAACCAAACCAAGAGCCCAAAGATGGGCAGAAATCATAAAAATCAGAGCAGAAATTAATTCAATTGAGATGAAGAAAAGAGTTAAGAGTATTAACAAAGCAAAAAGCTGGTTCTCTGTAAGGCTAAATAAAATCAATAAGCCCCAAGCTAACCTCATCAAAAAGAGGAAAGAAAAAATTCAAATACATCCAATGAGGAATGAAAAGGGTGTAACTACAACCAGCGGAAATTCAGAAGATTGTCAATAGCTACTTTGAGAACCTTTTCTCTCACAGAAGAAATGGACAGATTCCTAGAAAGCTACAAATTACCAAAACTGAATCAAGATGATGTAACAAGTCTTAATAACCCAATAACAGTCAATGGAATATGAAATGTAATAAAAAGCCTACCGACAAAGAAAAGCTGTGATAGATTCACAGTTGAATTCTACAAGAAATTTATGGAAGATATGATCCCTATACTCCTCAAACTCTTCAATGAAATTGAAAAGAAAGCAGTCTTCTCAAAACCATTCCTGGAGACAAGTATTATACTGATACCAAAACCAGGAAAAGACACTACTAAAAAAGAGAACTATAGGCCAATCTCCCTCATGAAAATAGATGCAAACATCCTCAATAAAATCTTAGCAAATAGAATACAGCAAATCATCAAGAAGATTATACACCATGACCAGATAAGATTCATCCCAGAGATGCAAGGATGGTTCAATATATGCAAATCTATAAATGTAATACACTATATCAATGAAACAAAATCTAAAACCACATGATTCTCTCAATTGATGCAGAAAAGGCTTTTGAAAAAGTCCAACACTCATTCATGTTCAAAGTCCTCAGAAAATTAGAATAGATGGCCTCTATTTCAATCTGATAAAAGCCATCTATGACAACCCAATGGCTAACATAATTCTTAATGGGGAAAAACTCAAATCTTTTACTCTTGGTACAAGACAAGGATGTCCTCTATCACCCGTCCTATTCAGTATAGTTCTGGAATCATTAGCTAGAGCTATTAGACAAGAGAGAGAAATAAAAGGAATAAAAATAGGTAAAGAAGAAGTTAAATAATCATTATTTGCAGATAACATGATACTTTACTTGGAAGACTCAAAAAACTCCAGTGAAAATTTAGGAGATTGTCAATAGCTACTTTGGAGTATTAACAAGAAGCTCCTAGAATTGATACACAAATACGGTAGCATAGCAGGATACGAAGTCAATACCCAAAAGTCAATGGTATTCCTCTACACAGATAGCAAACACACTGAGAGGGAAATTAGAGAAACTATTCCCTGTACAATAGCACTGTGGAAAATGAAATGACTTGAAATTATCCTAACAAAGAAGTCGAAGGTCTTTTCAAGGAAAATTACAGTACTCTGAAAAAAGAGATTGCAGAAAATGGAAAGATATTCCATGCTCCTGGATAGGAAGAACCAACATTGTGAAGATGGCCACACTCCCAAAATTGCTGTACAGATTTAATGCAATTCCTATGAAAATACCACCAACATACCTCATACCTAGAGAAATCATTCCTAAAATTTATTTGGAACCACAAATGACCTAGAATAGCAAAGTCTATCCTGGGCAACAAAGACAAGGCAGGAGGCATCACAATTCCTGACTTGAAATTATATTATAAAGCTACTGTGATAAAATCAGCATGGTATTGGCAACAAAATAGACATGAAGATCAATGGAATAGGTTAGAAGATGCAGAACACTCAGCCACCTGATCTTGGACAAAGGTTCCAAACATGCTTATTGGAAGAAAGAGTGCCTCTGTAATAAATGGTGCTGAAAAAATTGGCTCTCTACATGCTGAAAACTGAAACTTGAACCAGGTCTATCACCATGCACTAAGCTAAAGTCAAATGGATTAAAGATCTAAACATTAAAAAGAAACACTCAATCTCTGGGAAGAGAAATAGGAGGAACTCTTGAAGACATAGGGGTAGGTAAAGAGTTCATGAACAGAAGCCAAATCGCATGGGTAATACTTGAAAGTATTAACAACTGGGTCCTCTCTTATTGAGAAGTTTTTGCACATCAAAAGAAATTACCATCAAAATGAGAAGACAACCCACAAATTTTGAAAAAATCTTGACAAATAAGCACTCAGATAAAGGTCTGCTCTCTAGAATTTATAAAGAAATAAAAAGAATTAGGGTTTAAAGACCCAAAATTTGGGGGCCGGGGAGATGGCTAAGTTTAATAGGTGTGTTCCTGGCAAGCCCAAGGGCCTGAGTTCAATCCCCGGTTCCACCAAAAAAAAAAAAAAAAAAAAAAAAAAAAAAAAAAAAAAAAAAAAAAAAAAAAAAAAAAAAAAAAAAAAAAAAAAAAAAAAAAAAAAAAAAAAAAAAAAAAAAAAAAAAAAAAAAAAAAAAGACCCCAAATTTAAAGACCCAATTCCGAAATGGGCATCTGAGATTAACACACTTCTCAGAGGATGAAATGAAAGAAGCTAATAAATATATGAAAAAATGCTCCTTATCATTAGCCATCCATGAAATGCAAATAAAATAACATTGATATACCATACCACTACTGCAAAAAGGGTATCATAAACCAACTAACAACAAATGTTGGAGAAGCTTTGGGGAAAAAGTAACAGTTCCCACTGCTGGTGGGAATGTAGGATGGTGTAACCATTTTGGAAATCAGTGTGGAGACTCCTGAAGCAACTAGGACTGGGAATCCCATTCAAACCAGCTATTCCCTTCCTGAGAGTTTCCCCCAAGGAACTGAAAATGTCATATCATAGTGGTATATGTGCTTCTATTTTTATAGCAGCACAATTTGTGATAGCCAAATCCTGGAAACACCTAAGATGCCCATCACCTGAGGAATGGATGAAAAAGATGTGGTATTTTTATACAATGGAGTATTAGTCAGCTATAAAGAATGATAGAAGCACTCTCAGGATTTATCTTGTAGTCCTGTACATTATTCTGTAGATTCTTTGTCTGTGTCATCCATGTGGATGAGTCACGGCCCATGCTTGACCAGTTTGCTCTCTGTGAGAGCTTGAGAGAAAGTTTTCTCTTCATGTGACTCTCCCCAGGCACACTATAGAACTTCAATCTCTTTCCTCTGTGGCTCTATAATCTCCTTGTTCAGAAAATTTGGAGCTCACCTGAGTTTCATGATGTTGCAGTACAGGTTCTCCTATGTCCTGAGTCTTTGCTGACCTTGAAAGGCTAGGGCCAAAATGTTGGTTGGCCTTGTGGTTCTTCTATTTCTCCAACTCTGACTTGTGATCTTAGGTTGTTAACCATCTAGAAGAAAAGCTGATTAGTATCCTGCAGCATATGCCATTCATTTTGCCTTATCTGACTCAATTGATTTTACTTGTTGTACGTTTCCTTTTGTATTTCTGCTTTTCGCTTGTTATACTAGGGAGACTATATGATATTTACATATGTGTGTCTGGTTTATTTCACTTATGAGTATATGTTCAAGTGGCATCCACTTCAGTATAAATGCTTCGAACTTATCATTCTTAATAGCTGAATAATACTCCATTATATAGAAATACCACATCTTTTTCAACCATTCCTCATGTGATGGACATCTTGGTTGTTTCCAAGATTTTGCTATCACACATTGTGCTGCTATAAACATAGATACATATATATCTCTAAGATACAATGTATCCAAATCCTTTGGGAAAATTCCCAGTAGGGGGATAGCTGGCTTGAATGGGATTTCTAGTCCTACTCTTTTGAGGAGTCTCCACACTGACCTTCACAATGGGTGTACCAGTCTACATTCCCACCAGCAGTGGAGAAGTGTTCCCTTTTCCCCACAACCTCTGCAACATTTGTTGTTGGTTGCTTTCCTTATGATAGCCATTCTTTCTGGAGTACTTCACTGACCACATAGGAAATATAAAGTTCATGTGTTGGTATATAAGTCTTGATCTATCTAGGC
>PVKA01026396.1:0-31743 GCA_004027165.1 Ctenomys sociabilis | reverse complement strand
AAAAAAAAAAAAATACAGGGGGTCTGCAGGGTCTACAGGATTTCACTACATACATCGGACTTATAGTGATTCTCCTGTTTTCAGCCTCCCAAATGCTAGGATTATAGGTGTGTGCCACGATGCCCAGTCTTTTTTTTTTT
The DNA here is from genome assembly GCA_004027165.1 of Ctenomys sociabilis. Lineage (NCBI taxonomy): Eukaryota > Metazoa > Chordata > Mammalia > Rodentia > Ctenomyidae > Ctenomys > Ctenomys sociabilis. The sequence continues at coordinate 31,603 of PVKA01026396.1, read as the reverse complement.
TTTTTGGCGGAACTGGGGATTGAACTCAGGCCCTTGCACTTGCCAGGGACGATGCCGAGTCTTAATCACTATCTCAACAGGCCCATATATGAAGCCTGGATATCGAACCCCCAGACCTAGCCAAGCAGGAGCTTTAATCCACTGAGCTATTTGGTCTGCCCTGTTTCATTTTGTTTTTCTAACCAATCTTTCATATTTATATCTGGTAACCTAAACAATTATTTGAAGATAACATCATGTAATACAGCAACCATTGTTGAATTCCTATAACTTTCTTTAGTGAAATTTTGTATCATTTCTAGTGCTGCTTTTTTCTGTTACTATTTTGTATTATCTTGCTTGCTTTTCTGTTTTTTTGTTTTTTGTTTTTTTTCTTTTCTTTTGTGGTACTAGGGATTGAACTTGGAATCTTGAGCTTGTGAGGCAGGTGCTTAGGCCACTGAGATATCTCCCAGGCCTACTATTTTGTATTTTTTCTTCTTTTCATTTGTGTATTTGGTACACAGATCAGACTTGTGGTGATCCTTCTGTTTTCAGCCTCTCTAGCGCTGGGCTTGCAGGCCTATGACACTGTGCCCAGACTCTGTCGCTGGCTCAGCACACCCCTAGGGACAGGGCCAGATGGGCTCATTCTGTCAAAGTCCTGCTTCAAGATCCCAAAGATGAAGAAAGATGTCAGGATTTGAGTGCTCATCTAACTGCAGACCTTCCCTTCCACTGAAAACACTCTGCTGGTATGAGTAGCTGGTAGAGAGGCCATACCAACCAGTTTTTGAAGTTCCCTTAATTCTAGCCCTTGCTGCAGAACATAAGCCTTCCCCTCAAGCCCCAGGCAAAGGTTCAAGGGCTGAGTTGAAAGGCTGCCTGTTCTTCATTTGAGACTGGGTTGGGCAAACCATGACCTGCCACCTGTTTTCATAAAGTTTGGTTGGAACACAGCCATACTCACTGTCTATGATATTTTTGCATCACAACGACAGAGCTGAATAGATGGGACAGAGAATACATATTCCCTACACAAAGTTAAAAATACTGTTGGCATACACCTGTAATCCCAGCTACTCAGGAGACTGAGGCAGGAGGATTAGAAAATAGAGGCCAGCCTGGACATTTTAGTAACATCCTATCTCAGAATAAAATACTACGAAAAGGGGTAGGGATGCAGCTCTGTGGTAGGGTGCCCCTGGACTCAGTCACCCGTGCAAAATAACAAAACAAAATAAAACAACCTCTTGCCCTTAACAGAAAAGTTTGCTGACCTGATTTGAAACATTCAAGGAAGTTCCCTGGATGCAACTCGAACCTTTGGCTGAAGTCCAGGGCAGCAACCAGGGGAGTATCTTGCCAGGCTCCTTTGCCAATCAGTGGACACTATGAAGGGAAAGGCGGCCTTTCAGAGGAGAGCTGGCAAGGCCTTCTTCTTGGGGATTCCCAAGAAAAGCTGCTGGCTGAGTCAGCAGCCTTTTCTGGGCCAAGAAAGGAAGGTATTGAGCAAGTCTTTTCCACCATCTTCTGTGACCATTAGCTGGCACAGGTTCACTCTGGTCAGAAAGAAACCTTGGATTGAGACATTTCAGCCGAGTAACCTTTAGGTCTGAATAATAGAATCATATAAACATCTCAAAATGGTGGTTCAGGCAAGGCTTGAGAAGAGGAGCCAGCTGAGGTACAGGTGAGTCTGGGATCCTGCGAGAGAGGCTTCCAGACAGCTGAGGCTCATTTGACACCACACCCCAGGGCTTGAAAAGCTGTGTATGGGCTGTGCCTGTTTGACACTCTAATCTCTGTCATATCAGAGGATGCCTAATTCCCGGATGGATTTGAAGTAATGTTGTTTTTCAGATTCTCTGCCTGCATCCTTCAACCTCTCTGTCCAGGACCTCTTGTCTAGAAACAATCAATTAACTGAGACTTTTCAGCTTTTACTAGAGCTCTGCATGTTGACAAATAGCTCCACCCTCATTCTATTGTATTTATTTGTCCAAGTCAAGGCATCTCAGAGGGTGACAGCCTCCATATCCTGCTCTCTTTGGATTTGACATCTAATTATCTTTACAGAAGGCCACAGGCTTTCCTTCTCCTCATCCCCTGTCCCAAGGAGGTCAAGCTTGTGTCCACTCCTTAGCCCCCAGATGCCATATGCCCTGGGGATGCTGGTGGCTGTTCCTTCCTCTTTCACCCCTGCACTGCCCTACATCCTCCCGTCACACCTAATCAGATGTTGTTGAGCCATCTAGGGCCCCTTTTAGTCACTCAGCCTCCATCCATTGTCCCAATCCCACCAGGCTGTCTTGTTTGCCAAATTTCTACTGTACTTGCTGTAAAAACCAAAGCCATTTTGTACTTCATGCTTCTCTCTAAGATTAGGGACCTTTTGTCCTCCTGTAGAGTTCACAGCCTAGCATTTGAAGATTAGATTCTAGATTCCCTTACAGGCTGTAAGATCTTGGACAGGTTGCTTCTCCTGTCGTACGTTCTTTTTTTGATGGTAAGATGGGGATTGTGGTCTTCATGGCCCATTTGTTAGGATGATAGAATGAGTTAACATTTTTAAAGGCCTACAAACTGTTGAAGGCCTTTACTCTTATAGGGTAGTATTCCATTTTCCTGCCCCACCCCTTTTTCTCCTGTTTCATGTGAAATTAGAGCATTGGGAGTGATTAGGGAGATGGCAGACCAGTGAGAGAATAGCCAGCCTACCCAAAGCCCCTGCCTAAATCCAGTTCCTGTGAGGACTATTTTGCCCAAAAGTCAAACAAGTAATTTCAAAATGAGACGTTTTATACCAGTTTTCCTATGAGTTACTTCCAACATAATGTCATATTTTAAAATCACTATATCACAATTTGCAGCATTTTATCAATGAGAATTTTGTATGCTTGTACAAGACGATTTCTATTTTATTTCCTATTGAACATTTTATGGCTTTTAGCAAGTTTGTCTGAACACACTTTCTTTAAAATTATATATTTTAAGCAATAAACACTTGTCAAATCTATGGAGCCCCCCTCCGCAAGATTTATCAAATGCACTCATGTTGATCACTTCTGTTTCCTTGATGGATTCTGCTCCGCATTGTCTATGCCTGTGTGCACCTACTGAGTTTATTAACCAAATTAGCATGTACACAATGCTCCTCTCTGTGCCACAAGATATTGATATTTTGACAACAAGCATGAAGAAGTGAGACAGATGGGACAAAATTGCATTGAACTCCTTGCACTTTATTTTTCAGGTTGTCTCATTCAACCAACTACACTTTATGAAACAGAAGATGATACACACAATGTCATTACCAAATGTATTTATTGCTGAAAACATAAGATCTTTTAAGAAAGGCAAACTGGCTAAAAAGTCCTGAAAGTGTTCAAAAGTAGACAACATAGGACACCCACCAAGACTACAAAATAACTTTTAGTAGAAATCTTATGTTTAATCAGCATGTTCTTAAGTAAACTGCTTTTTAAAAAACCCTTTCAATGACACTGCCAAAAAACTAGGACATTCAAACAAATGCCAAAAGACATAAAAGTGGGCCATATTCTATTGGAACAAGTCACTAAACTTAAAGGGTCTACTCATAAGCTTGTCCTAAGTCAATCTGAAAGCAGCTGACCTACAGCCAGTTTGGGGTGCAGGCACTTACCTCCCTGCATGTGCAATCTGTGGGCACACAGACAACTGCGGCCCTCAGGGAAAAGGAGCAACCTTCCTGAATGTGACCTCCAACAGTAAGGGCAAGTTGTCAGCTTTTAATTCTTTATTATAAAGACATATTTACATCGAACAATCTTTACAAACACAGTGAATACAAGTATGGGGAACAATTTCTTAATGAAAAGGGCCTTAATATCTTTGTATAAATTAGTATAACAATCATACACAACCACTTTAAATAAGACAACACCCTTGTCCTACCCCCTACCTTTCTCTGCCATGTCCCCCATCTTTTCTAGCCATTGTCCTTCTTCTGTCCCCTTCCCTATGGGTGTGGGCTTTGCTACAGGGCATGGCAGGCTGATGAAGGATGGAATGCAGAAAAAAGAAGGAGAAGGAACGTGGTCAGGCCCCTGGTGGGGCTATCAGTGACAGAGACTTTCTGGACACTGACAGGCCCCACCCTACGCCCAGAGGGTTTGGAGACTATGCCCAGTATGGCTTCCCAGGGTGACCTTGAGGTGGCAGCAGTAGCAGCAGTAGCATCGGCATTAGCAGCAGCAAGGGAAAGGAAAAGACTGGAGGGGGGAGCATAGGCAAAGATTGGGATTATTGTGGGACTTGAGGGGCCTTGACTCTCCCTTCCCTCAAGAATATGTAGGTGAGCAACAGGCTTCTGTTTTCCTTTTTTTCCTCCCTGGCACACCAGTGAGAAGGAAGGTTTGTCAGGCAAAAGCCAGGAGTCCACCTTTAGAAGAGATTGTAGAAGGCCCCTTGTGAAAGACAGCACTTCCCAGAATGGGGTGCTTCCCCATCTGTACATCCTCCTGTCTCTCTTCCTTCTCCCTTCCTTTCCTCCCTCTTCTCCATGCTATGACTTCTGAACCCCCAGAAAGGCCACTAGGAAGGAATGTTCAGTCCACACAAAACAGAGGTTATTGAGTCAGTTATGTAAGGCTACCTCTGGCTCCTGCAAAGCAGTATTGGGGTCTGAATATTAGTCCCAGGGCCTGAGATGCCTTATTAAAGTGCCCCAAGCTCAGGCCCACTGCGGATCACTCTTCAAACCTTCCATCATATGGAGAACAGGGAGAGGGCAGCAGCTCCATCTCCCCAAAAAGGGGCAGTTCACAGCCAGCTTGCTTCTCCCTGCCCTTCCTAACCACTCTAACATAAACTCAGCAAAAGGCACTTCATGTGTTTTGGAAAGATATCATCAAGAGGGAAGAGGGTATCATAAAGCAGGACTTGGGAGACCTGGTCCCCTATCTGGCTCTGCATGTCCCTGAGCAAGTCCCTCTCCTCTCCAGGCCTCTGTTGTCTCAAGATTTTTTGCTTAAGGAGGCTGAGCTGAGTGCTCTCCAAGGGTCCTTTCAGTTTTGATATTCTATGATTCTTGGCCAAAGCAGCCCTCCTTCTCAGCCTCTACACCTGGGAGGGGAGAGAGCCACACCAGTCCCAGCACCCTCCACTTGAGACTCAGAACTTGAAGCAGCATAGCTACTGAAGTTCAGGGGACAGGGTAGGAAACAGTGACAAAGTACTTCCTGGGTTCCTCATTCACCTCTTCGTGAACTAGACATGGGGATGAAGAAGAGGCCAGAGTGCTGTTCGTCCTCCTTTTCCGGTGCTGCAACCAACCCCTTCTTCAGGGCACCACACACCCTGTTCCAGTGCCCCCATACACCCTCTTTGAATCCCCACCCCCACCCCTTTAATAGAATTTCTCCTTTTGCATTTCTAATCCCTCTCTGGAGGCCAAGTGAGGGATCCACTGACAAGAAAACAATGATTTTCAGGAGTCCACTGAGGAAGGGAGTGCTTTCCACTCCCCAGATTCAAGGACAAATACAGGAGGGAGAAGGGTCTAGGGGCTGGAGCCACTAGATGGGCTAGGTAGGGGACAGACACTGTGGTGGGCTAGGACAGGCTGGGTCTCCAAAGTTAGTCCACGGACAGGCCAGGAAGATGAGCTGAATGGATCCTTATGACAGAAATGGAATCATCAGAATAAGGGGCAGGACCATGCCTTTAGATGAAGCTGGTGGGTGAGAAGAGCCAGGACCATCAGCAGCTAGAACAGGTGCGAGGCAAGAGCTGACTGGATGTGAGGGCTCCAGGGAAGCAGAGTGATTTGTGGAGAAGACAGAACCACAGTGCGCTGGTGCCTGGGGAACTCTTCAGTCCTAATGAGATAAAAATGACAAGAGAGAAGTCAAGGACACATCCTAGGTCAAGGAAACCTCTCCAGAAAAGAAGACAAAATAACCTTCATCCTACTCCTGTACCATTCACCCTGAACTTGACACTAAAGCCCAAGGCCCTGAGTCAGTGTTCCACTGGGCCAGCTGGGTGGGCACAGCAGCAGGTCTGGCCTCAGGTGCAGGTGTGGGCACCACTGTTCTGCAGGCACCTGTCTCTTCCCCAGCTGTGGAGGGCCACAGCCACAGCTCTCCTGCTGCCCTTGGCCTGGAAGTTCTAAGGACCTTCTATCTTTTTCCTTCTCACCCTTGGACCTGACAAGGCTATACACTGGACACCTGTGAGTACACACCCTGCACATGCCTCCTCAGTCAGTGTCCCCAGAATTTCCAGGATTCTCCAAACAAGCTAGCATGCCCAACACAAGGCAGTAGAAGAGGGGAGACAGTGCTGAGCTGTGGAGTCAAGAGATCCACGCCAGGTGTCAAGCCCTTCTCTGTGCCTCAATATCCTCTCTGTGAAGCAAAGGCACTAGACAAATGCTCTACAAACTCTCTGGCAGCTCTAAGGCCTGAGGAGTGTGTGGTACCAGGACAGCCTGCTGGATATGTGTGCCTAGTGATAAGTGGTAGGGTCACAAGTTTCTAAGCAGGCCCTTCCCCCTACTTTAGCACTGCCAGCTGACCAAGGGCTCTAGTAGGTACCTGCTTCAGAAAGGCATGGGACCCTTATGGGAGAGGCGGGGCCGCTGGCGGCGGAACTTCCTCCGGCCTCCCTGCCAGGGCGCTGGTCCATTCCTTGAAGTCCTGGGCTGTACCAGGTAGCGAACACTGCCTTCTTCCAACCCTGTCCTATTAGAAGGTTGCATCAGGGGCACTGCAAGAAAGAAAACACCTGTGAGCAAGGAAGGAGGATGGAAAAAGTAGGGGGCCTGGGAAGGCCACTTCTCCATGAGGTGGCATTTCTGATGATTCCATTTCTCTCATAAGGATCCATTCAGCTCCTTGTAGCTCTTCTTCTATACCTTGATGAAAGCTATGACAGTTATACAGTGCCCTGAAGCAAGCAGAACCGACTACTTAGGTCTTGCCATTGAGGTAGCTGATTTTATGTCCTCTTGACAGTTAAAATATGTCTCTGACAGAAACCCCCAGATTCTTTCTTTGGAACACCATTGAGGGTGCACTCTGGGGTATCAAGGCTGTATTTGGTTAGGATGCAGGAGACAGTAACTCCCATGGTGCCCATGGAACTTGTATACCTCCACATTTCACATGAACAACAGTACAATGACTCCTCCTCTATGGACCCATCACCCCAATTCCACAGCTACCCAGGTGGAATCACATATGCTCCATTATCACTTTTCTTTTTTCTTGGCTTCAGTAACCCAAAGCAAATCCAGAGCATCATGTCATTTTGCTCCTATGCACTTCAATAGGCAAATTGACCCACTTTTGACTACTAGAGATCTCATGCCTTGCCCCTGGGTAATCTGTCAGTGGCTACTCATTTTGTAGGTTCATTCTTGAGGCTTCCCTGGGAGTATCTGACTCAGTCTGCTTTATGCTTGGATATACTCAGCCCGTGATGAGATTTTGAGGCTAATAAGTATTGCACAAATGAATGAATGAATGAATGAATGAATGAATGAATGAATGAATGAATGAACAGTATGTTTGTGCAACAGGAGAGGGGTGGAATGTTGCAATTTTCCTATCTCCCACCATTCCCATATCACACTTCCCATTCTGTGTTTGATGTGAATTCTACTCCAACCCCCATATGGCTTCTACTCTTCTATCCAAGGCTTATCTCTACATCTGTGCACATCTGGCTTACAGTAGAAGTCTTCTGATGCCAGCCTGAGCCCTGAGAGTGAAATTCAGATGGTGGTGGTTCTACTTGGGTATGATAAGGAAGAAGGCATTCTTAGTAAATCTCACAGAGCCTTCCAGTCAGAGAAGCTGAGCTGGCATCCATTGGCAGGCAGTGTGAGGAGACAAGATGGTGCTGGAGAAGAGGCAGATGTGCAATGCCCAGTCTGCAGAGCTATGTCGCCTGAGGCTAGTGATAATGAGTACCAGTCTCTCTCTCCTCACCACCCCCCATCTGATCTGCCTTCAGCTGTATCCCTGGCCCTCAAGCCTTGTTGCCATCCATCCAGGAATCCTTGCCATAGCTCACAGTTTCCACAGAGCCTCCCACTGGCTGCTCCTCCTTCCTCCCTCCCCTGCCTCCAACACCCCCACGCTGGTCCTGCCTTGGCTCTTATGAGCTCTCCTCTGCTTGCACACAATTTCCAGGCATTTAGCCTCCTCTTGAGCCAGAAGTGGGCAAGGTGTGTCCTTGGGGCCCACTTTGCCCAGGCTTCTGGGCCTGTTATTCTTTCTCCTCACCCACACCCAGGCACACACATTCTCCTGCACACCCATATCCTCTAACCCTGCACCTTCTTTCCTTCTTCTCCGCAAAGAAGTGCCATAGCCATTATGACCCTATGATTTACCAAATTCATTTGGTTACCTTAGCCACATGGGTGCTGATGGTCATGATGGATTAATGTATCACCTCAGCCTCTAAACTTACAATTTATAGAAGCTAAAACAAAGATTTTCCTTAACATGTTGGAGCATAATGGATGACCAGGTAAGGGAGGCAACTCCTGTCTGGTGGATCCAGAGCTCCCCTCTGGGTGCCATCTGTGAAGGCAATGGGGCTCAGAAGAAATGGGCAGGACCTTAATTTTATTCCCAACCCAGCTTCTCCACCTCAGGCCCTGAGTTTTAGCATCCCCTCAAGGCATACCCTGTATCCATTAATAAGGCATTGATAGTAGAGACACACTCGGGTGCAAATGGTAGGCACTGTGCTGAGCATGTGGCCTGGCTAAAGGGGAGGTCTCCAAGGGCTTGAAATGTAAGGGAAGCCTAGGATCTCTTGTCTATGCCTTCAACTACCAGGGGAGGGGCTACAATGACACTATCGGAGTGGGGAAAAGAGGCCTGGCATTGGGCAAGGGACAGTGTCACCCCCATGTGCTCACACTCAAGCCTTTGTCTGTGGCAATCAGGAAGGGAGGACTGGAGGAAGGGCCCTACATATGGGGAAGGAGATCAAGATCCACGATGTTGAACAGGGAAGGTGCCTCAGATGGCCAGGAAGAGTCTAGGCCTGCAGAGAAGAGCCAGACTGAGCTCACTAAGTAGCAGCCAGACCCTGGATAGTGGCGAACCAGAAACCCCTTGCCTTTTGCATCCCACTGACTAGGGAGCTCCTTGTCTTCATGGCAGGAAGTCTGCAGGCTTCTCTTACTCCCCGCATCACTCACCCACCTGTTCCCTACTTGTGATGCTGAGTCTGGCTTAATGTGAGATAAGCTGATGCCTGAAACCTTGGCTTTGATCTGCCCATAGGGATAAATTAGAGGCCATTGATTCTCATTCTGACAGGAGTTCTTGCTGTACAAAAGAACTGCCCTCTAGAAATGGAGGCCATTCCCAGAGCACTTTGTCATTTCCCCAATTCATTTGCTGCTTAAAGGGAGTTAGAAACCAGTTGCTCAAGAAACTCAAGCCCAGAGAGATTGGAGCCATTGCCCACTGAAGCACCTGCCACGATGAAGCAATGGCATCCCCATACTATACCCCAGTGAGAGGGGGAGAGCTAGATCTGCTTTTCATGAACCCTAGACTCCAGTCCTTCCAATGCACAAACAGGCCCATATGTGTGACTTTTCAGCAACACCCACCATCACCAGGAATGGCACTCCTGCTTTCCGTCTCACATTATAGCCTCTTTTATGATTATGATTGCTTTAAAAGCCCTTATTTGTGCTCTGATAGGGATCCGATTAGCAACATCCCCTCTGCCATTTTGTGGTGCTGCGTGTGTCTTCAGAATAAGGCACCTTTCCCTTTTCTGCTCAGCCTTCTGCCCCTCTGGCCTGCTCCAGTGTCCTGCACTACCTCTTGGTACCAGCTTTGCTGTCATGGATATACCAAGCTCTGGCAGTCTAGCCCTCCTCTTGACTTCCTCTAGTCTTTTCCTGCTGAAAGCCTGGCCCAGAATACATAGGTGCTCAGCATATAGAAAGGGGATATGGTGGAGATGCCCCCCCCGAGTGGGAGGGGTATGGTAGGCTGTCCAAACACTGCCCCTAGGACAATATACTTTGGGCAGGAGAGGAGAAAAAGAGGTGCTCAAAGGATCCAGCAGCTCTCAGACTCAGAAGAGCAAAGTGTATCCCAGGTCAGGAGTTAGCAGAGGGGTTGCCATCCCATGTTAAGGAAGAACATAGGTAGAGAGGAAAAGACATGATTTTCAGGCCTGGAGCTTTGATGACCCAGGCTGGAGAGAGTGTATACAACTGGACCAAAAACAAAGTATTTTGGGGTGCCTGTTTCTAGGACAGGACAATAGGCAAGAGGAGCAGAATATGATATGCATACTTGGACCCTTGGCTGGTAGCCACCTCCAGAGACATGTACTCCTTGGCTGCAGGAAAGGTCAGAGGGCAGAAGCACAGTGGAGACCTTGGAAGTTTCTAGCAATGGGCTTAAGCAAAAATGTGAGGTACTCCTGAATGTACATTGAATGCACGGAAATTGGCGTGTGCAGATGACCCAATGAAAAAAGGTGAATAAAAGCAAGATGTGGCAGGGTCTGGGGCCAGGAACTCTGGCAGCCTGGCCAACTTCACTTTCCTTGAAACTAACTCTCCTGTGCTAGAACCTCCCCAATGGCTGCAGTGCCAAAGGGCTTGCATGGTGCCTGTCAGCCAAGAATCTCCTAGTGGCCTCCAGAGAAGCACCAGGTATTCAGATCTGCACAGCCAGGTTTCCTCAGGGACACCTTTCCCGCCCCCACTCTTTTTATTCCCTGAAGGTGCCACCATGTGCCATTTGCCTGTAGTGCCAATCCTGTAAATGTTTTTTGTCTCACCAACTACACAGCCTCCTGGGATATAGGCTGGGGGAGGGGTCTTTATGCATCTCTTTTGAGCCCTTCCTGCCTCTGTGTGTCCAATAGGAGTTTCTGAGAAGAAAACCTGATCCCTTCCTCCCAAAGAGGTGGCTGGTTCTGTGCTGAGATCTTGAACAGGGTCTCACTGGACAGCTACCTGGGGGTAGGAGGTACTAGAAAACAGGCAGCTCTCCCAGTACGGGGGAAGGGCCTGAGAACAGGGTCAGAGAGAGGAGGTGGCCTACAAAGAGGGTGGCAGCATTGGTAGCCCCCAGAGGCGCCTGGGTTGTGAGCCATCCTGTTCTGCAGCATTGGGATCCAAGTAGGGCCTTGTGCCCTTCCTCTAGGAAACTTGCTGCCTTGCCCTCTTCGTCCCTTGGCTTTCACCTCCCTGCGACCCAGCCCTGGCACTGACATTAGTCCACCTGGTCTTAGCCTTCTCCTTCTGTGGTGCCAGGCAGGCAGCAGTGACAGCCAGATCACAGGACAGCAGGAGTTGGCAGCCCTAGGAGACACTGACGCACAGAGCACAGGCAGCCTAGGTAGTGGCTCCTGGAGCGTGGGTGTGAACCAGTCTTGGGGCAGGCAGGGGGCACAAGTACCAAGTACTGTCAGGTGTGTGGGGGCACCAGTTAGGGGTGAAGCCTCCCCTTGCCTGAGCCGCATGGAGGTGTCAGATCTGGTGCCTAAGCTTGCTGGTCTGGTACCTGAGACAGGGAGAGGAAGGTGATTTGCCTGTGCCTAGGGCAGGGCGAACGCTGCTGCCAAGATATGGGAGCGCCAAGGCCCTGGAGTAGGGTGGACACAGTGGGGAGGCTTTGGGTGCAGAAGCAGAGGGGGAGACCAGAATGGACCTTCAGTGGGAAGAAGCCTGCCTGGTGCGGTGTGGGGGAGGCTGCCTCTGCTGGTTTCCATGCTGCGAGGAGCAACAGCTGGGATCCACGCTTCTGCTGCCCCCGCCCCGTGCTCCTGCCTATGCAACTAGTGTCACGTCTGCATGTTGGCACATCATTCCCTGGACGGACCAGCGTCCCCTAGCTTCCAGGAGCCCACAGACCTTCAACATGAGGGAGAGCTCAGCCCACGCAGCTCAGTTCAGTTCCCTCCACTGATCCACGGGGAACGAGGGCACGCTCCATGCCCCCACCACACGGGTTGCAGAGTGGGAGGTACCAGGTACATGCCTGTGGCCCTGAGCACCTCCGACTGCAAGGGGCAGCCAGGAGGGCATGGCGCCTGGCTAGGGATGGCAGAGGCCCTTATGGAGCCTCCACAACCCTTTTTGAAGGAAGCCGTCCCACCGCCTGCCGTCCTTAGCCCAGGGCTGCCAGTCAATCTGCTGCCCGAGCGTGGCTGCTCCTGCGCTGCTCAAGCCGAGCTCCCAGGGAGGTGGGGAGAGTCCAAGTGGGGCGGAGGGAATGGAGCGTGCCCTGCAGGCGGGGAGCTGCCTGGAAGCGCGGGCAAGCAGGAGGGCGCGCACTCACCTCCACACACCGCATTCAAAGAGAGCCAGAGCAGCAGCAGCGCCTTTATGCAGAGCCGCAGATTCATACTGCTCCTCAGACCGCACGCCCCACTGAGCCGCTGGGAGGGAGAGGAGGCCGGGCGCCCCTGGCAAAGAAAGGCGCAAGCCGCAACTGGCGCGTGCGGGCGCGAAGCGAGCGTGTGCGCACCCCGGCAGTGCCGCCGGCTGCTAGCCAACCGCCTGCTCTGCGCCTCAGCCCTCCGGCAGCGTCACTCAGCCGCCGCGGGGCAGCGCAGAGAAGCCGGCCTCGGAAGCTCCGGGAGCAGTGGCGAGCTTTTCCAAGCGACTGGCTTTGCTCTGCCTCAGCTCCAACTGTGCGTGGCCCAAGCTGCAGCGAGAATGATCCCTGCTCACTCCAAGAGCCGCATTTTGTAGCTTGTGGCTTGGCCGCGAGCCCATTTGGTCATGTGGTCATCGGGAGGTCTGGGGGGGGCGGGCAGGAAGAAGGAGAAGGAGCAAGCCTCCCGCACCACCCTCTTCAGGCACACACTTTGCAGCCCCAGCCAGGACGCGGGAGGGAACCCTGAGGTGGCCCTGTAACAAAGGCTGCGCAGCCTTTCAGACAACAGACAACTCACAACTGCTCCTGGTACAATGCCCACCTGGCCGGGCCGAGAGTTTGCAAAGACCAGAAGAATTTCAAACACAGGAAGCCTTTGGGAAGGTGGAGGGGGCGCGCTTAACTCTTTCTCACCTGCTTCTTTAACTGCTGCCTAGAAACCCAGGCACTCAGGACCCATTCACCCCGTCCTTTCTGCCCCTGACCTTGGTCCTCCCCCCTTGCGACTCTGCATCCCCCGGGTTTGTCAGGACTTCCCCAAATAGAGGTCCTCCTCTCCTCTGCTTGTCTTCAATTAGAATATGACGAGGGGCATTTGCCTGGCTTGTGTTGAAGGCCTGATTAACTGCCCAGCACCTTGTTTCCCCTGGCCCCTGGCAGGAGGCACTCTGTACCTGGAATGGCCCAAGGCATGAGTTCTTCATTCTCGAAGCAGTGTCCCAGCTCTCATAGAATCCAGAAACCTCTCAAGACAACAATGATCCAGGAGGGGCTGCCCCTCAGTTCCTCCTGGATGTTAGCCCATGTGACAGCTACTACAATGTCCCCTTTCTTGTTCTGTCCCCATCTAGTTCCCCATCATAAGAGGACAGTTTACCCGACTGCACACAGTTTAGGCTGGATTCATTCCACGTATCCTTGGGATTCCCCTTTATAAGTGTATTCTGAAGTCCTTAGCCTTCAGATCCTCAGTCCTGACAATTTGCTCTTTTTTTTTTTTTTTTTTTTTTTTTTTGGTGGTACCCGGCCACTGAGCCATCTCCCCAGTCCCCAGTCCTGACAATCTGGAAGCTCCTAAGCTGCACTGGACCGAAATCCACTTAAGACAGGATCCTGTCCTCTCATTATTCTGGATCTCTCCAAAGTTCCCAATATCTTGCTCTGCACATAGGTGGCACTCAACACTTATTAAAAGTCTGTACCAAAAGGTCTTTCCACCTTCCAGCAAGTCAGGCAGTTTGCTTGAAAATACAAGCCCAGAGGTATATTGGATAGTGTTTTAGTGTGCCATAAAAGGTGTGTGAATCCATGATATATTGCTAAAAATATTTTGACATATTATAAAGTTCCAATGCATACGTTATTTAATATCAGCCTCTCTCCCCCAGAAATGTCACTCCATGGGAGAGGAATCTTTGCTTTGTTTGTGGCTGTTCTTCCAGACCTACAACAGCTCCCAGGACATGATCCAAGCTCAATATGTAATTTTGAATATGTGACTGAGCTTTTCAAAAATGCCCCTATTTGTTGAATCAAGAGAGTGGGGAGGGAATACAACAGGATTCCTGTTCATGATCTGTGATCCTGTTAGCCATACCAAGTTTGCCAAAGGAATATGAAGCAAACATCTTTTCATTTGAGAGGCTCACGTGATAAGCAATGGGCATGTAGAGCTTGAAATCGTTCTGCCCTTGCTAGTCCCTGGGAAGTTTCAACCAGGAGGAGAAATGTATGACCTCCAGGCTGCACCCTTACAGTACGGCTTTCCTGTTGTCAACTAAATGTGTTGGATTTTGAGGCAATGCTAATCTCTGTCATATCCACTTCAGGGTTGTTATGGGATCAAATGAAGGAATGGATCAGAAGCACTTACAGAGTCATTTTTAGAAAACTGGGCAGTCCAATTCTCGACTGAGTAAGCCCATGCATACCCAATCAAGTGTCTCTAGTAACTGAATTGATATAGGCCTCTGTGTTTAATTGCTCCTCTATTAGGATGTGTTTGGGTCATTGCTAAGTGTTTAGAGCACTGCTTTCCAATACAGTAGCTACTGACCATGTTTTAAATAAAGTTAAAATTCAAATCCTTTGGCAAACTGGTCAGATTTTGGTGGCTCAGCAGTTGCATGTGGCTTCAATTGTTGCAGAAAGTTCCATTGGGTAGCTCTGGGTTAAAGTCATCATTTTATTCTTCCTTTTCCTACAGTACCTTTTTGTCTCACCTTACCTAGTCTACAAAATACACATGGTAAGTTGGGGACATCACAGAAGTAAACCGACACAAAACAAAACAGCAACAAACTAAAGGTATTCATGTGAGGCAACATGTAAAGAGCTGGACACTCAGGAGAATTATGGGATCAAATGAAGGAATGGTCTCACTTCACCAAATCACATCTATTTTCCCAGAGACTCAATATCTCATCTCCCTTCTTTCTCTTTTCTCAGACCACACTTGCCCACAGTACCTTTGCCTTGTTAATGACACCTACAGCTACATCCATGTGCCACACTCTGTGTGCCTGCTGTTCTGCAAAGAGGACTGCCTGCCACTGTAGCAACTCTGTAGTCTATCAAGGCCTATGAGGCCAGAAACAGGACTTCAATTGCTCACTGGGAACCCTTGGTAGCTCCATGTATCTTGGTGTTGCTTCCCCCATGATGGTGGTGATGAGAGCTAAAATTTATGTCACATGTATTGTTATGGTTTCTAGTTATCCCCCCAAAGCCTCATGTAGTCATGGGGTGAGAACTTCTAGAGTTTGTGATTAACTCATGATCCACTGGGATTATGTGTGATCTAAGGCTGGGATTAAGGGTCTTAGTACAGCTGGGATTATGGGTGTGAGTACTTCCTCCATCCTAAGGCAGACAGTCTGAATATAATATAACAGACAGAGAGACAGACTTTCTTTAGACATTGCTCATTGCTCTTTGTTGCATTGTTGTTGTTCCACCACCATGAACTGCTGCTCTCTGCCATGTGCTCCTCTGCCTTGGAGCCAGCCGAGTATGGACTGAAACCCACAGTAACTGTGAGCTAAATAAAACTTTCCTTCCTTCATTTTGGGTGTTGGGTTTTTGTCCCAGCAACAAGAGTAACTAAGACATGTATGTGTCCAGCACTACTCTCAATGCTTTACCTAGTTAACTCATTCAAGCTTCGTACCTATGAGGTAAGGCCTATCCTTTATCCCTGCATTGTACAGATGAGCCAACTGAGGCTAAAAACAGCTTAAGTGATTCTCCCAGGTCTGCCTCACCTCAAAGTCTACTCTCCCCTCACTGGATACCGTGGAGCAGTTGTTCACTTCTTGAGCCTACATGTAACTTTATTGTCACCTTGAACATTTAACTCACTCTACCTTTAGTTACGAAGCAGTAAAGCACAGTGGATAAGCACATATGTTCTGGAATAAGGCAATTTTGTCACTAACTAAATGGGTAAATTTGGGCAAATTCCCTTTCTGGGCTTTAGGTGCCTCATGTTGAAAGGAGCACCTAACTACCTGAGTTATTGGAAGGATTAAATAAATCAGTATCTCTAAAGTACTTAGCACAATACTTGGTTCCCAGAGTGAGGTGAGTAGAGTTATGTCTTCTCATGGAAATATGTGTACATAGCTTACCAGTGTGAGGTAGTAAGATTATATCTTACTTGTTTTAGTTTCCCACCATCAGTACAGTTGACCAAAGCAAATATTCATAAGTACTCATTGGATTATAAAAGAAATTATATAGTCATTCTAGTAATCATTCTAGGTTTATGATATATAGCAAGTGACCTTATTTGGGCAAAACTATCACAACATATCCAACAAGGTTTTGGATGGATCAATATCAGTAGTAACATAAATACTCAAAGACATGATCACTCCTCCCAAATGTCTAGCTATGATTCTTACTGAAGTACAGAAAACAATGGAGCAGGTAGAGACAATCTAGAGAATGATGAGCCCAGCTAGCAGCCAGGGAAATGTCATACCAGAAAGAGCCCCAATCCTCTCGTTATGCAGATGGAGAAGCTGAGGCTCAGAAAGAAAAAAGTATCTTTCCCAAAGCTAACCAGGAAGCTGTTGACAGCCTGGGGCAGGACTGGAACCTTGATCTAACTCACTCTCATCTCCTGCTTTTCCCTTTCAACACTCCCAACGTGGAACTGGACTCACTGGCCAAGAAGTCCCCAGCTGGCTGCACAGGGGTTCACCGAGTCATGATGGCTGTACTTAAGCCTGGAATGCTCATTCCACAGTCCAGCCTTTCTGGAGCATCTTATATCGAGTCTCCTCAGTGTTGCTCATCTAATTCATCCCCTAAGACATGGATAAATTACTGAGCAGAGAAGGTCAGTTACAGTGACACTGGTAAAAGGTATTTAAGAAGAGCCTCAAAGCTTCCCCTGTCTTTTGAGCTACTTAGCAGGAACTTAAAGCGGAAAAAAAGCATAGGAGGTCAGCTCCTGGTTGAATTCTCACTAACTGGCTCCATGACAAATGATCTTTGCTTGGTTAAGCACAAGCAGAGAACATGATTTCCACTATTTTATTACTATGCACTTGTCTTTTTGAATCTATTGGCCACAGTTGAGTTTTCAAATTCCCTACCTAACAAAGCAGCCAGTGCAATGCTTCATGCAGAATAGTGGATGCTTAGGCCATATTCATACTTAACTTCCTTATGGAGTATGGTACTAGTTTATTTTGTTTCATTTCACTTCATTTGTGCTGCTAGAGATGGAACCCAAGATGTCATACATGCTAGACACATGCTGTACCACTGAGCCAGATCCTGGCTCAAGTTTAACCAAAGAATGATGGCAATTATGTGGGACCTAGCCTGGAATTTAGTATGTGAATCAAAAGGACTTACTGACCATTTGGAGGAAATAACCTTGCATTGGGATTTGTGGGACTGTTTCAGGATCACTTCTTCAAATGGCTACACTGTTTCCAAGCTGAACAAAAGTCCTAAGAAGGATCCTCTAAGAGGATGAAGTGCTACTCTTCTGCCCCTGCCCTAAGCCCCTACTCCACAGAGATGCCCCCTTGCCTATGCATGCAGCCTAATTCTTTCTGATGCTTTGCTCCCTCCCACAGCCTCACAAGTCCCCATTCCACCCTGTTTGTCTTTAAGCACGCTTTCGTTTCCTCTGCACATCCTCTATGACGTCTCTCAGAAGCTCCTGTCCTTCCTCTCCCCTAGGATCTATAAATACTTTGATACCCGAGGGAGGTTTGCGAATTCTTTCCTCACCCAGCACGGCCCCCTAAGCAAGGATGGCCACTCTCAAATGAGCAAGTTTATCTCCAAGGGCCATTGGGATGTCAAGCTTTTCTTCTTGCTTTTCTGGGGCTAGTTTTATTGGGGCCTATAGGGTATCATATGATCTTCAATCTGGAAATTGTGTTCTGAGCCACAGTGAAGACTTGGGGACTGCATACTGAGTTTATGACTGGGGGGTTATCGACTTAAACCTCTGTAATGCTGAGGCCAAAGTCAGAGGAGGTACATCAAAGTCAGAGAGATAGTGATGTCAATGTTTCTCCATCCAGAATCCAACTTCATACCCTTAAACTGATCATAAATTTGTACCAATGTCCATCTGGTTGCTGACCCTGCTCACAAACTGAGATCTTTTGGGGTTTGCTTTTTGCCTTTTGGTCATTTCCCATATAGGTAAAGAGACAGTGAAATAAGTCTCTACTCTTAGAAAGGATAATACTTTTGAAGATAAAAACTTGTTTTACAACATCCCACGTATTAGTTTCCCAGCATTACCATAATAAAGTATTACAAACTTTGTGGCTTAGAGCAAGGGAAATTCATTCTTTCTCACTTCTGGGAGCCACAAACTTGAAATCAAGAATGACCTTGGGTAAAAAATTTATGATAAGTTGTTAATCAGTTTAACAATAACCCACAACAGTCGGACCAACTGATAAGTTGAAGAGGAATTGATATGTCATTTAGTTTGATTGGCATTTTCTATAATGTATAAGGAGATGAAAACATGATATCATATGCCATAAATGCACACAATTATTATTAAAAGAAAGAATTATTAGAAGTGAGTGAAAAGAAAAGAAGACTCCTTCCTCTTCTCTTTCAGCTTTTGGTGGCTCCAGGGCTTAGGACCGTATCATTGTCTTCTCTGCTTCCATTTTCAAATGTCCTCTTGTATTTGTGTAATCTTCTGCCATTTTCTTTTCTTTCTTTCTTTCTTTCTTTCTTTCTTTCTTTCTTTCTTTCTTTCTTTCTTTCTTTCTTTCTTTCTTTCTTTCTTTCTTTCTTTTTTCTGGTGCCATGAACAGAACCCCAGGGCCTACTTAGGCTATGCAAGTGCTCTTCCACAGAGTTATACCTCGTCCATCTGCCTCCCTTTTTAATGTAGTGACAACTAAAAAATTTATTTTCAGATAAGTGTGTCACTCTTACAGGTGCCAGAGGATAGGACATGGACATAGCTTTTGAGGGACCACAACTCAACCTAGTATAACTCACTACTTCCATTCATATCTCTGGAACACTGGAACCAAAAAAGCATGAATTATTTGTCAATTTTGCTTCCAAATATCTCTCAAATCTGTACTTTCTGTCTTTCTGCTGCCCCGT
Source organism: Ctenomys sociabilis (assembly GCA_004027165.1). Classification (NCBI taxonomy): domain Eukaryota; kingdom Metazoa; phylum Chordata; class Mammalia; order Rodentia; family Ctenomyidae; genus Ctenomys; species Ctenomys sociabilis. The sequence goes on along the minus strand of PVKA01026396.1, from coordinate 12,362 downwards.
CTTCATTCAAGTCCTGTCATTCCTCATACATTATTTTCCCTAACGATCAGAATGTCCATCCCAGGCTCACTTGGCTCCAACCTTCTATGCCATTTTCTGTGGTTGTCTGTGTCTCTTAGGATCAAGACTCAACTCCTAGCCATGGTCTGTGAGGCCCTGAATAATCTAACTTCCACTCACTGCACCAGCCTCTTCTCTTGCCTCTCACTCTCTGTCTATAATGCCATGTTGCTCCTGTCACAATGTCTTCCTTAAATTCTTCCCTTCTATTGGAGAACTTTTTATCTACTCCATCTTTGCCTGACTAATGCCAATCACCCATCAGCTCATCTCTGAAATCAAATTACTCTTCAAGAGATGCTTTCCTCACCTTCAGACTGGCTGAGAATCCCCTGCAATAGCTTCTCTCATAGGTTGCAATTTCCCTTGTGCTGAATTGGTGTCTTCCCACACATAAGTAAACTTGAGTTCCACAAGGGATTTATGTTCATCTTCAGTATCTAGCCAGTGTCTGACATAGTAAGGGTTTAATCATTATTTGAAAGAACATGTGAATGAACAAATGAGATGAGTGAGCGAGTGTGAAAGAGGGGCTATGTTCTAGTCCCTCAAGTCATTCTCCTAAACATGAGAGAACAATGCTCATCTCACAGAGGTCAGCAGAAACAAAATGAGATAAGGAAGGGCAAAGGGCATTGTAGGCCATATGTTGTACTAATTTAATGTATCATTGTGACATGGCTGATGTAGCCAGCCTTTTATGGGAGTAGTAAATGAACTACACAGGTCTTAGGGACAGCAGGAGGGATGGAGTTGGATATGTGAAAGGATATTGTGGTCTATATTCGTCTCTGTAAAAACAGTGCATGTGGCTGTGCTATGTAGGCTATAATTACAAGAACATTCAGTTCCCCTGTTTTAAGGTAGATAATCTAGCTCATATAGCTTATTGCCCTCTGGGATCAGGAAGAAAATGCCTTTCTCTTCAGGTGTAAATATTGCCAGAGTCATCATGGGCATTTAGGGTTTTCATTGTCTTCCTTTAAAAGCATCTGGCCCTGGAGCACTCAGGATAGGGTGACAACTTCCCAGGCACCTCCATCTCTGTCCCCATGATGCTGCCCATAAAGTGATCCATCAGCCTGGCACTGACTTAAGGTGCTACCAGGTGACAAATGACTTCAAAGGTTGCCTCTTGGCTTTGTATTCTTCCACTTCCTTGCCTTCTTGGCTTTCACTGTTAACTGGCTGGGAAAGTATCACCCCCTTCTTCTTGCTCTTCTAACACGTCCATCTAAAATACATCCCTGGAGACTACACATTCCAGGTCTTTAGTTTCTTCCATTTCATTTCCCCAGATCACATCAAGTCATAATCTCCTTTCCTGCAGGGAAGGGACATTTCCACCTCTTCCTCCATATCCTCTTAGCTCCTTGCATTGGGTCAGGAGACCTAAAAAGGCCATTCAACATTTCCACCTTGTCTTCCATTGTTTTCTCCCCTGGGATGTCTATGCATTCATGGCCCTGATGTGCTTCACCAGTTTGGAATGTCCACTGCGAGCCAATCCTCTGAATCATACACTTCAAGAAATTGGAGAGAGCTGCATTGTCATTTCCCCAGTTTCCTCCGACGTGGATGTCTTCCCACTTGCTTGGTAGTGTGTGCTTCCCCACTGGGTCCCACCATTGATGCTTTGTCACACAGTCCAGCAAAAGTAAACTGAAGCTCTCTGAAAGCCTCAGTTTTATCTCAATTCTACGGGCATCCCAGGGCAATACATTCTTTTGCTGGAAGGCATCTGGATAATATCCTCTAACAAGTGCCACAGAATTAGGAGTGGAGACAGTCTTGCATTTGTCTGTTTAAAGGCCCTCTCCCTTCTGTTTATGGCACGGAGGTATAACTGATATACAATAAACTGTGCACTTTGCGGTCAGGGTATGAAACTGTGTGATTTTCTAACTTCTGACTTATAATAAGCCCATGAAGCCACTGTCATCACCAGGCTTCTCTTACTTCCTAAGGTCCCCTCCTGCTCCTTTGTAAGCCCACTCTCCAGGTGCTTTCCCTTATCCCCCACAACCACCGATCTCTTTGTTGATATATAGCTTGTGTTTTCTAGAATTTTTTAAATGAGGTAATAATATATTTACTGTTTGTTTATGCTGGCACCTTAGACCCAGCAAAATTGTTCTGAAATTCATTCATGCTGCTGTATATATTAATAGTGTTTTGTGTGCTGATAGACTATTACTTTTTAATTACTGTGTAGTATTTGACCATATTTCATTTATTCACTGACTTGTTGATTTTGTTTATACATTCAGCCACATGTGCAGGGTTTTTCCTAGTTTGAGGTGACTATAAATAAAATTACTGTGAAGATCCTCTGTGTGGACAAAGAATGCAATGAGTGCATGTTAACCTTTTTTTATTTTATTTGTTGAGGATAAGTTACCTTATTTTATTTTTTAATTTTTTTCTTTATTCTTTTATTTTATTGAAGAACAAATAGCAATGAGACAGTTTCAAGACAAAGTAACAGGACAGATTCAATAAATTAATACATTGCAGACTGTTTTCATAATGTTTTGGTATCGTACAAGGTACATTCATGATATTATACTTACAGACATTATTATAGCAGATGTCTCTAATCAGTGAACTAAGAGAGTGTAGCTGTTTACTTATTTTTATACCTCAATTAGATCACAGATTCAATAATTAATACTTTCTTTTTTTTTTTTTTTTGTCTTTTTGAGACAGGGTTTCACTATGCAGTTCAGGTTGGCCTGAAGCTCACTTTGTAGCTCAGGTTGGTCTCGAACTCACAACAATCCTCCTGCCTCAGCCTCCCAAGTGCTGGGATTACAGGCCTGCGCCACCACGCCTGGCTAATTAATACTTTCTACCTTGTTATTCTCCTAGTGGTTGTCCATAGTACTAGAAGCCGACATAATATCTTCTCCAACCACTATTAGTGCAAATATTGATTCTCATAGAATTATGCAGAAGCACAGCATATTTATCCTAACTGTACAGTTTATACACACACATCATGATTCTTCTTTTGTATCCCCCTTTTTTTGTATGGACCTACCAAGATGGATACTCCATTGTCCTTCAACCTATTTAGGTGTCTGAACTCGGCAACATAATCCAACACAGTCCAGTATTCCACAATAATAGTGAGTTATCTGAAGAAATTGTTAACTGTAGCCATTTACAGCTCAACTTAATATTATGGCCCCATGTTATATACCTCATTTTTATACTTTCCTGCTGAATGGTGAAGACTGAGATAGAGCAAGACTTATATATCAAAAAATGTAGCTTTTGTTTCTGATGAGGTCAGTGAAGTCCCCTCATGGTTTATCCTGTAACCCTGTACCTCACCCTGTAGACCCTTTTTCTGTGTCATCCATGTGGATGAGTCATGGCCAATGCTTGACCAATTTGCCCTCCGTGAGAGCCTGAGAGAAAGTTTTCTCTCCATGTGACTCTCCACAGGCACAGTATATATCATCAGTCTCTTTCCTCTGAGGCTCCATAATCTCCTTGATCAGAAAATTTGGGACACAATCGAGTTTCATGATGTTACAGTACAGGTTCACCTATGTCCTGAGTCTTCGCTGACCTTGAAAGGCTAGGGCCAAAAAGTTTGCTGGTCTTGCAGCAATTCTATTTCTCCAATTTTGATCTATGAACTTAGGTTGTTACAGATCCAGAAGAAAAGCTGCTTAGTACCCTGCAGCATATGCCATTCAGTTTGTGCTATCTGACTCAATTGTTTTTAGTTGTTGTTCTACATTGCTATTTGTATTTCTTCTTTTCACTTCTTATACTAGGGAGACTATACGACATTTGAATACGTGTGTCTGGTTTATTTCACTTATGAGTTTATGTTCAAGTGGCATCCACTTCAATATAAATGCTTGAAACTTATCATTCTTAATAGCTGAGTAATACTCCATTATATAGAAATACCACATCTTTTTCAACCATTCCTCATGTGATGGACATCTTGGTTGTTTCCAAGATTTTGCTATCACAAATTGTGCTGCTATAAACATAGGTACACAAATATCAGTATGATACAATGTTTTCAGTTTCTCTAGGAAAATTCCCAGTAGGGAGATAGCTGGCTTGAATGGGATTTCTAGTCCTACTCTTTTGAGGAGTCTCCACACTGACCTCCACAATGGTTGTACCAGTCTACATTCCCACCAACAGTGGAGAAGTGTTCCCTTTTTACCACAACCTCTCCAACATTTGTTGTTGGTTGATTTCCTTATGATAGCCATTCTTTCTGGAGTCAGATGGTATCTCAGTGTTGTTTTTATTTTCATTTCATGGATGACTAGCAAGGTGGAGCATTTTTTCATGTATTTATTCACTTCTTTAATTTCATCCTCTGAGAAGTGTGTATTTATCTCAGATGCCCATTTCTGAATTGGGTCTTTAAATTTGAGGGCCCTGTTACATCTTAGTTCTTTATATATTCTAAACAGTAGTCCTCTGTCTGATTGCTTATTAGTTACTATTTTTTCAAAATTTGTGGATTGTCTTTTCACTTTGTTGACAATTTCTTTCGACTTGCCGAAACTCCTCAAGAAGAGTTGATTCCAGTTATTGATTCTTTCAAGTGCTTCCCGTGCGAATATATGTTTGTTCATGAACTCTTTACCTACCCCTATGTCTTCAAGAGTTCCTCCTAGTTTCTCTTCCAGGAGATTGAGTGTTTATGTTTTAATGTTTAGATCTTTAATCCATTTTGACTTTAACTTAGTGCATGGTGATAGAGCTGGGTCAAGTTTTAGTTTTCAGCATGTAGAAAGCCATGTTTTCCAGCACCATTTGTTAAAGAAGCTATGTTGCTTCCAGTAAGCTTGTTTGGCCCCTTTTTCGAAGATCATGTGGCTGAGTGTGTTCATAGATGCCTCTGCATCTTGTAATGTATTCCACTGATCTTCAGGTCTATTTTGTTGCCAATACCATGTTGATTTTATCACAGTGGCTTTGTAGTATAATTTCAAGTCAGGAATTGTGATGTCTCCTGCCTTGTCTGTAAGACAAGATTGCCTTTTCTATTCTAGGTCTTTTGTGGTTCCAAATAAATTTTAGGAACAATGTCTCTGTTTAGGAGCTATGTTGGTGGCAGTTTGATAGGAGTTGCATTAAATCTATACAGCAGTTTTGGAAGTATGGCCATCTTCACAATTTTGGTTCTTTCTATCCAGGAGCATGGAATATCTTTCCATTTTCTGAAATCCTCTATAATCTCTTTTATTAGGGTGTTGTATATTCTAGCAAATAGAATACAGAAAATCATCAAGAAGAACATGCACCATGACCAGGTACGATTCATCCCAGGGATGCAAGTATCTATAAATGTAATACACTGCATTAATAGACTGAAATCTAAAAATCACATGATCATCTCAATTGATGCAGAGAGAGCTTTTGACAAAGTCCAACACTCATTCATATTCAAAATCCTACAGAAAATTGGAATAGATGGACTCTACCTTAACTTGATAAAAGCCATCCATGACAACCCAAATGCTAATATAATCCTAAATGTGGAAAAACTGAAATCTTTTACTCTTCAATTAGGTACAAGACAAAGATGTCCTCTATCACCCCTCCTATTCAATATAGTCTTGGAATCCTGAGCAACAGCCATTAATAAAGAGAGACAGAAATAAAAGAAATAAGAATAGGTAAAGAAGAAGTTAAATTATGTCATCTGCAAATGACATGATACTTTACTTGGAAGACCCCAAAAATTCCACCAAGAAACTACTAGAACTGATACAGAAATTCAGGAGCATAGCATTCCTCTGCACAGATAACCAACACACTGAAAGGGAAACAATAGAAACAATACCTTTTACAATAGCGCCATGGAAAATGAAATATCTTGGAATTCACTTAACCAAGGAAGTCAAAGATCTTTTCACATGTTTACCTTTTTAAGCAATTATCAAATTATTTTTCAAAATGATCACACAATTTTACACTACCACCAGGAGTTAATGGGAATTTCAGTCCCTCCAAATCCTCACCAAAACTTAGTATGATCAGTCTTTTAATTTTCAGTATTCTAATAGATTTGAGGTAGAATCTTACTTCGGAAGATGAGGAAACCATTACTGTGGTTTCCTCATCTTCCGAATGGGAAATGAAGTTAGGCATCTTTTTATAAGTTTATATGTGATTTGCTCTCCAAAGTTCTTGTCATAGTATGTGTTCAAGTATTTTTACTATAGTTACAATTTTTCAACCATCACTATAATTAATCTTAAAATATTTTTATCATCCTAGAAGGAAGCCCCGTCGCCATTACCAGTCATTCCCAATGCCCCTCCTTCTGCAGCTCGTCACAACCATTTATCTGTTCAGTCTGTATAGATTTGCCTCTTATGAAAATTTCAGATGAATAGAATCATATAATACGTGATCCTTCACATTTAGCTACTTTTATTATTCCAATGCCACCAAGGTTCATCCATGTTACAGCACATATCGGTAATTCATTCCCTTTCATTGCTGGATAATATCTCATTGGTTGGATATATCACATTTCATTTGTCCATCAGTTGATGGACATTTAGCTTGTTTCAATTTTGGACTATTGTGAATAATGCTACTATAAACATTTTTTCAAATATGTGTGTATATACATGCTTTCAGTTTTCTCTAGAATATAGCTACAAGCATTTGTCTAGATAATATGGCTTACTCTATGTTCAACCTTTCGGAGAGCCACTAAACTGTTTTCCAAAGTAACTTTACATTTTCACCAGTAACCTATGAGAGTGCCAATCTTTCCAATTCTTGCCCAAAAAACTTGTTATTTCTGTTTTCATTTTCATTTTGGCTACCCTAGGAGATGTGAAGTGCTACACCATTATAGTTTTGATTTGTATTTCTTTAATGACTAATGATGTTTCATATGCTCAGATCCTTTCACCAGTTTTTAATTGATTTTTAAGTTTTTTAGTATTAAGAGCTCTTTATACAGTTTGGGTGCTAGACTCTTATCAGACATATACTTTGAAAATAGTTTATTCTGCTATGTGAGTTGCCTTTTAAGAATTTTTTTGTTTGTTTTTGAGGCAGAGTTTCAGTATGTAGCTCAGGCTGGCCTTGAACTCACAGTGATCCTCCTCTCTCAGCCTCCTGAGTGCTGGGATTATAGGCACATGCTAACACACCTGGGCTCACAATTTTTAAAAGATCGAGTCTTGTTATGTAGTCCAGGATGGCCTTGAATTCACTATGTAACTCAAGTTGTCCTTGAGCTCATTGTTACCCTCCTATCTCTGCCTCCAGAGTGCTGGGATTACACATGTGTTCCATCATGCTCAGCATCTTTTCACTTTTGTGGTACACAAAACTTTCAATTTTGATGAAGTTGAATTTATCTATATTTTACTTGGTTGTTTATGGTTTTAGTGTCACACTTAAAACATAATGGCCTAATCCAAGAGCACCCAGACTTATATGTATATTTCCTTCTAAGAGATTTACACCTTACATTTGTGTCTATGATCTCATTTGAGTTAATTTTTGAAGAAAAACCAACTTCACTATTTTGCATGTGTGTCCATTTGTCCCAGAACCATTTGCTAAAAGGACTATTCTTTCCCTTGGTGAGTTATAAATGATACATACTTTTAAATTTTTCCATTTCCATTGTTTGTTGCTTGTATGTAGAAATAAATTTGACCTTTTCAAATTGATCTTTTATTCAGAAATCTTACTAAAATTACTTATCAATTCTAGGAGATTTCTTGTAGATCCCATTGCATTTTCTACATTAGTGGTCAAATTACTTGCAAATAAGACAGTAAGATGAATTTAGATTTTTGCTAACTGCTTTTCCTGAACCTGCAGAGATAATCATGGCTTTTTCATTTTCTGTTTGTTAATATGGCTAATTCATTACTTGATTTTCAAATGTTAAGTCAAATTTGCCTTGCTAGAATAAGTAAATATATTCTCCATTTTTCATAGTCTTAGATTTTATTTGCTTGAGGGAGATACTAGGAATTGAACTCATGACCTTATGCTTGCTAGGTAGGTGCTATACCACTGAGCTATATCCCCAGCCTTTTGATAAAATATTTGAATATTTATGAAGAATATTGATCTGAATTTGTCTCATATTATCTTTTTCTGCTTTTGTTATCAGAGCAATGACTAAAAAACTGGTCTCAATTTCAAAGAGTTTGTATAGAATTAGTACTACATCTTAAATATTTCATGGAATTTATCAGTGAAACTATCTTGCTCTGAGGTTATCTTTGTAGGAAGTTTTTTTTAATGGCAAATTCAATTTCTTTAACAGGTGGATATTCATAGTATTTATTCATTTTGAAACGAATTTATATATTTTGCGTCTTTCAAGAAATGTGCTAATTTCACCCAAGTTGCCAAATTAACTGGCAAAAAGTTGTTCTGAATAGTCCTTTAGTGTCTAGGTAGTACCTATAGAATCTGCAGTTACTCAGTCCTTTCATTACTCATACTGGTGACTTGTGTCTTCTTCCTTCTTGCCCTGATTAGTCTGGCTAGAGATTTATCTGTTTTATTGATCTTTGCTAAGAACCAACTTTCTGTTTCATTTATTTTTGTATTTGTTTCTTTTCTAGTTCCTTGATTTCCTTTCTTCTTTGGATTTAATTCATTTCTCTGTTTTCTAATTTGTTCTGGTGGAAATTGAGGTCACAGATTTAAAACCTGTGAGGACTAATATTATGTTTCAATTTGACTGGACTAAAGGATACCTGCATAGCTGGGAAAAAATTATGTTGGAGTGTGTCTGTGAAGGCCTTTCTAGGAGAGATTAGCATTTGATTCAGTAAACTGAATAAAGAAGGCCTATCTTCATCAACAAGAGTGGCTATCATCTAATATGTTAAAAGTAGAATAAAACAACAAGGTGGAAAAAAGGCAAATTTGTTCTATTTGTCTAAGCTGGGACATCCTTCTTCATTTACCCTCAGATACTGGTAATCCTGCTTCCTAGTCCCTTGGACAAGGGCATATATTATCAGCTTCCCTGGTTCTCAGGGTTTTGGGTTTGGCCTAGAACTAGACCACTAACTTTCCTGGGCCTTTCCCTTCATATCACTTATGGATCACAAGAGGATCAGAATATATGCATTGCTTATAATGGCTGTCAAGAGTCCAGTGTGGAAGACTGCAAAAAGATAGCATGTCTGCTATGTGCTGAGGAATCATAAAATACAGACAAAAGTTGAAGGTTTGAAGCTCACTGTGGAGTCCCATGTAAGTCCATATCAGGAAGATGAAGGCTCTGTGTTGACAGGCTGAAGTGTCTTTGCTCAGAGCTTGGGACTGGACAACCAAAGGCAAAGGTGAAGCCTAGAGCTCCTCCAAAGAAGCAGAAACAAGACTTTCTTCTACTTTTTTTATTCTATCCGGCCATTGTGCTTATTGATTGATGCCGCATGCATCCAGGGTGGATCTTCCCTCTCCAGTAAATCCGTCATTCACACCCAGAAATATGCTAAAACAATCAATGAGGCATTTCTTACTCAAGTTGATACCACAATTAACTATGACATCCTTACAGACAGAAGATCATGGGACTTCTCAGTCTCTACCATCCCATAATCCAGTCCTTCATAATAAGGACCTGTCTATATAAATACTATTGGTTCTATTGACCAAATTCATCATAGGGAGCTTGTACCCATATGTGAAAATTCTGATTAAAGATTTCTCTTATTTTCTAATATAAGCATTTAGTGGCATCTCAAATTTGTTGCTTGTGTTTTCTTTTGCATTCATTTCAAAATACTTTCTAATTTTCCTTTTGATTTCTTCTTTGGTCTATGGATTGCTTAGAAATGTGTTTGTTTCCAGATATTTAGGTATTTTTCAGAAATCTTTGTATTATCATTTCTAATTTAAATTTATTGTAGTCAGATATTACATTTTGCAGAACTTGAATTATTTTGAAATTGATGGCCCAGAATAAGTTCTATTTTAATAAATACAGTCTATTATCTATGTTCTTGGAAAAAAATATGTTGTGCTCTTAGGTAGTGTATTCTAAAAGCATCATTTAGGTTAAGTTAGGGGCTGGGGAGACAGCTCAGAGGCATAATCACCTGCCTGGCAAGCACAAGGTTCCAAGTTTGATCCCTGGTACCGCAAAAAAAAAAAGAAAAAGAAAAAAGAAAGTAGGTTAAGTTAGTTAGTAGTGTTAGCCATATTTATATCCTTGCTGATTTTCTGCCTAACTTGTTCTGCCTATCAATTATTAACAGATGTAAAATAAAATCTCTAACTACAATTGTGGACTTTTTTTCTATTTGCCATCATATCAGCTTTTACTTCATATTTTAAAGCTCTGTTATTAGGGACATAAATGTGTAACATTGTTATGTTGATGAATTGAATGCTTGGACACCAGGAAAATGAACTTCTTCACCTCTGATAATAATTTTATTTTGAAACTTACCATATCTCATCTTAATATAGCCATCTCAGATTTCTTTTGATTAGTCATATCTTTTTTCACCTTTTTACTTTTAACCAATTTTTAACTTTCTGAAGCATTTCACTTATAGACAGCGGCAACCACTAGGAAAATAACAAGGTAGAAAGTATTAATTATAGACAGCATATAGTTGCTTCTTGCATCTACATCCAATCTGACAGTTTTGGCCTTTTGAGTATTTGAGTTATTTTACATTTTACCTATTGATATACTTAAGTTTAAATCTATTATTTTATTTGCTTCCTAGTTCACCATCTGTAATTCTTTCCCTTTCATTTATTGTTTATTAACTTTATAAAATACTGGGTTTCAGTATAGTAGTTTGATACAGTGTATTTATTATTATATTGATCCCCCTATTACCCTCCCTTACATTCCCTCCCCCTTATTCCCTTTTTGTCTCCTCCTAATACTGTCTCTCTACTTCCATGTCAGTTTGTTTAGATTGCACATATTACAGAAATACTTGCCTTTCTCATTCTGGCTTATTGCACTTAACATGATGTTCTCCAGTGCCATTCATTTTTCTGCAAATAACATGATTTCATTCTTCTTTATGGCTGAGTTTCCTTTTTCTGTTTTCTTTGAGATTAATTAACTATTTTTATGATTCTGTTTTATCTAGTCCATTGGCTCGTTAACTATGACTCTTTGTTTGTATATTTTAGTGACTACCTCGGGATTTGTTGTAAACATCTTTAACGTCTCACAGTCTACCTCAAAGTGGTATGTACCTTGTCATGTACACTAAAGGGCTGTGAAGTACTATGTGCTCATTTTTCTCCTCACAGCCTCTGTGCATTGCTGTCATAGATTTTACATTTTACATGTATCATAAACTCCATGTTGTTATGATGTTTGCCTGAACAGTTCACTGTATTTTGGGGATATTTAAATAATATTTCTGGTGCTGTTTTATGAGGCTCATTTTTTAAGAATATATAAACGGTATTTTTCATCATTAAGTTTACTGGTACAGTTTAAACATACATAATGATCAAAATCATCATAGGAAACTTGTACCCATATGTGATATGCTCAGTTCTTTTTTTTTTTTTTTTTTTTTTTTGTCTTTTTGAGACAGGGTCTCACTATGCAGTTCAGGCTGACCTTAAGCTCACTTTGTAGCTCAGGCTGGTCTCAAACTCACAACAATCCTCCTGCCTCCGCCTCCCGAGTGCTGGGATTACAGGCATGCGCCACCATGCCTGGCTCAATATGCTCAGTTCTGTTCAGATCAAATAAATCTTTCACCATTTCCACCATTCCCTTCCCTCCCTTCTGGCCCACTTCCTCTTCTTATTTACAAAATCTTGTTTGAATTTTATATTTTCTCATTTTATTTTTTCCCTTCCTTTCTTTCTTCCTCCCCATTCCCTCATGCCCCATCCCATTTGAAAGTTGTCTTCTTATTTTGCAATCAATTTAACATTTTGGTTCTTATTTACCTCACATTACAGAAACTGTGATGTTTACACATGTGTGTCAAATTGATTACACTTAAGAGTATGATCTCTAGATGCAACCGTTTACCTATAAATGTCTCAAGTTTACCTATAAATGTCTCAAGTTTACCTTTCTTTATGGCTGAGTAGTACTCCATTGTATGAAAAAACCACATCTTCTTTATCCACTCATCAGCTGATGCACATTTGTGTTGTTTCCAAGATTTAACTATTACACATTGTGCTGCTGTGAGTGTGTATGTATTGATGTGATATGATGCTTTTAATTCTTTGTGAAAGACATCAAGAAGAAAAATAGCTGGGTCAAATGGAACCTCTAGTCCTAGGTTTTTCAGGAATCTCTATCTTGATTT
>PVKA01026395.1:5450-31853 GCA_004027165.1 Ctenomys sociabilis | reverse complement strand
GAGGGACAGGGAGGAGGAGGAGGAGGAGAAGTAGAAAAAACCCTGATCTTGGCTTTTCAGGTTTCGCCACTGCCCAGCTACTTTGGTATCACCGGCTGACCAAGCAGATCAAACCTGCCCGGGAAAGGAATGAGAAACTCAGAGAAAAACATGGACAAGAGTTTTTCCCTTCTCGGTTCCGGCAAAAAAAAAAAAAAAAAAGTTTTTCCCAATGTCTGACAGGCTATTCACAGGCCACATGTGCTTTCCACAGAGGAAACTGATAGAACGGTGGGAGAGCTGGAAAAACTGAAAAAACAAGACCAATATACCCAAAGGCGTCCTTATAATGATGATGCAGACACCGACTACATCAAGGAAAGAAGTGCTAAATTCCACAAGAAAGCTGAAAGGTTCTATGGGAAGCGGACGGCTGCAATTAAACAGAATTTGGAAAAGGGAACAGCTGTTTAATCCTTATTTTTGGAAGCTTCAGAAGAGAGTACAAATTTATACACCCAGGGGCCGGGGAGGTAGCTCAGTAGAATAAGCATTTGCCTGACAAAGGCAAGGACCTGAGTTCAATCCCCAGTTCTGCTACAAAAGAAAAAAAAAAAAAATTCTGCATGCAAATTGAAGTTCTCTTCAATATTTTATCAGTAAACCAGAAGATAGTTTCTGCCTTCCCATTCAGCACTTTTTTTTTTTTTTTTTTTGTGGCTGAGAATTTATTTATTTTTATTTTATTGAAGTACAAATATCAATGAGACAGTTTTAAGGCACCTTAACAGGACAGATTCGATAAATTTTTTTTTTTTTTTGTACACAGGGTCTCACTATGCAGCCCACATTCATAGTGATCCTCCTGCTTTCTGCCTCCCTAGTGCTGGGATTACAGGCGCGCGCCACCACACCCGGACTTCGATAAATTAATACATTGCAAACTGTTTGCATAATGTTTACATTATAGCAGATGTCTCTTATCAGTAAATTAAGAGAGTGTAGCTGTTTGCGTATCTTATTTTTTATACCTGAATTACATGAAAGATTTAATAATTAATACTTTCTACCTTGCTATTTTCCTAGTGGTTGTCTATAGTACTAGAAGCTGACATAATTTCCTGTCCAACCACCATTAGTGCCAATCTTGCCTCTCATAGAATTATGTAGAAGCATGGCATATCTATCCCAACAAAAATATGGAACGCTTCATGAATTTGCGTGTCATCCTTGCGCAGGGGCCATGCTAATCTCTGTATCGTTCCAATTTTAGTATATGTGCTGCCAAAGCGAGCACCCCACTCAGCATTTTGAATTTTTTTTTCTTAAATGTATACTTCTGTGTTTATTTCCATAGTCTTGTGCTAAAATAAAAGATGTATTTCTTGTAAAAAATTACAATAAAATAAAATGTGTATATAGATATTCTCGAATCTCTTTTTATATATGACTTTTTTTCTTTTTTTAATACTTCATTTCTTTATTCTTATACTTAGGATGTTTTTTATTTTTTTAAATAATTTTATTAAAGAAACAAATAGCAATGAGATGTTTCAAAACTGATTTGTAGGACTCTTTCAATAATTAATACATTGCATACTGTTGTCTTCTTAGTGATATTCTTAGTACTAGATGCAGACAGAATATCCTGTGTACAAACACTATTAGTACAGTCTTTCCATTCACTGAATTAAGAGAAAGTAGCTGTGTATCTATCCTATTTTGAATATACAGATACAAAATGGTCCTTCATTTGTATCTTTTTTTTTTGGTTTGTCAGAGAAGGGTATTCCATTGTCATTTATTTTACTTTATTTATTTATTTTTTTATTTTATTGAAATACAAATATCAATCAGACAGCTTCAAGACACCTCAACAAGACAGATTCGACAAATCAATACATTGCAAACTGTTTTCATAATGTCCTGTACAAGGTGTATACATGATATTATATTTACAGATATTATTTTAGCAGATGTCTCTTATCAGTAAATTATGAGTGTAGCTGCTTACTAATCTTATTTTTTATACATGAATTATATAAAAAATTCAATAATTATTTTCCTAGTTGATGACTCCATTGTCATTTAATATTGTAGGTGCGTAAACTCAGCAAAATATTACAATATAGTCCAGTAGTCCACAATAGTAGTGGAAAAATATGGAACACTTCATGAATTTGTGTGTCGTCCTTGCGCAGGGGCCATGCTAATTAATCTTCTCTGTATCGTTCCAATTTTAGCATATGTGCTACCAAAGCAAGCACTGTATGACATTTTAATTCAGTTCATTTAGTTATTCTTTGGCACTGAAAGCTGACCCCCAGCCCTCACAGACACTAATCCTGGGCCTGTCTAGTCCCACATTAGGGCGTGCTGTGGGGATATAATTGAGCGGCCCAGTGAACGCCTGGATGTCTCAAGGTCTTGGATTTGATTCCCAATACAAAAAGAAAGAAAGAAAGAAGGAAGGAAGGAAGGAAGGAAGGAAGGAAGGAAGGAAGGAAGGAAGGAAAGAAAGAAAGAAAGAAAGAAAGAAAGAAAGAAAGAAAGAAAGAAAGAAAGAAAGAAAGAAAGAAAGAAAGGAAGAAAGATGTCTTTGAGCAAGGGATATAGCTGAGCAGAACAGTGCCTATCTGGTAAGTGCAAGGCCTGAGTTCAATTCCTGGTACAAAAAAATAATCCATGTTTTTAAAAGAACCAAATTTTTTACTTTTTTGAATTTTGTATTTATTTATTTATATTTTTATTTTGCAGAACTAGGGATTGAACTCAGGCTCTTGTGCATGTCAGTCAAGCGCTTATTCTACTGAGCCATCTCCCTGGCCCACAAACCAAATTTAAACACTTTTAAAGATGCATTTATAAAGCCGGGCGTGGTGGCGCAGGCCTGTAATCCCAGCACTCGGGAGGCTGAGGCAGGAGGATTGTTGTGAGTTCGAGACCAGCCTGAGCTACAAAATGAGCTTAAGGCCAGCCTGAACTGCATAGTAAGAACCTGTCTCAAAAAGACAAAAAAAAAAAAAAAAGATGCATTTATAGGGCCGGCAAGATAGCTAAGTACTAGCCTGCCAAGTGCAAGGTCCTGAGTTCGATCCCTCATACTGAAAAGAATAAAAAAATAAAAAATAAAGATGCATTTATATTCAAAGACATGTATTCTCTAACTAGGAAGATCCTGCCTCAGTAATTAATAAATTAAAATATGTACATAAAAGTTATAGTTCTATTTCAGAATAATTGTTATCCTTGAAAAGGAAGAAAACAGTAGTCCAGGGTTCATCCATTTTGTTTTGTAGCAGCTGCTACCCTTGCACCCCCTCCCACCACCAGCACTGGGGCCCTTCTTCTCTTTCGGTTGTAAATGCTCAGCAGCTGGTGCTCAGGGGTTGCCCAGTGCCGGGGCTGGCAAAGTTTCTTAGGAGTTGCTGTGTCCCCCGCCTGTCTGTTTATATTGTGCATCTCAACAGCATAGGACAGATCAAAGTATGGGTGATAATAATAGTAAATGGACTGTTTTATGTGTATAACCCAACTGACTTTTAAAATCATAAAGTGTAAGGATGCTATTAAATGGCAGAAGTTGTTATTGGAGGGCAGTGAGAGAGGTCAGCAGCATAAGCACCTGCTGGCAAGCACAAGATCCTAAGATTGATCCCCAGTACCAAAAAAAAAAAAAGTCAATGTGCTGTATTATAGTTAAAATTCAATCTAGATTTTAATATACACTTGGTGAGTCCAGAAGAAAACATAACATATTACTCATGGTTTTTGGCTTTTGAGACAGGATGGACATATATTCCTTTCCTTTCCTCCCCACCCGTAGCAAATAAACCCCACTTAAAGCCCCAGGGGAAGGAAAGAAAATATTTCCCCTAGGTCACTAGTGTACTCTCCTTCAAGCCCTACATCAGACTCAATTTCCTAGCAGTTATAAGGTGAACCTGGGTGGGTCTTTCTAGGGGGTATGACAAATAATAATGGAAGGGGCTTCATTTAATCCACAGGGATATTTCATTCTTGAAAGATTGCCATTAAGGTCTAGCCCATAAAACAGGTCAATAAACCAAGAGGTAAACACGACACAGGTGTAAGGTACTCAGGGTCAGACTACTCAGTTCTGCCCCTAAATCACTTTTCTAATCTTCAGAATATAGCTTTAGGTGAAATGAACTTAGAGACCCTTTTATAGCTATTCTTCCTTGTTTGAAGGTCATGGGCATTAGTGAAATATCAAACCTACCAAAAGAAACAAAAAATAAATAAAATCCATTAGAGATTCCATTGGATTCTGATGTTTTGCTGATCCCTGTTCTCCAGTCAAGCCTGGAATCAGAAGAAAGGGAGCAGGGGATGGAAAAAAGGATTAAGACGTGTTGTGTACATGTTTTATGAGGAATGTCATCAGTATGTACTGCAAACACATTCTAATAAAAAAGAAAAGAAAAGAAAGAAGCAGATCTTTTGACCTCATCTGTTTTATCATTGTCCATAATCACAGGCATATGGCAAGCAGAACTGATTTTGCCTTTCTTCAAAGCACTCAAATATATGGGGATTATTTTACTTATTTCTCTCTCTCTCTCTCTCTCTCTCTCTCTCTCTCTCTCTCTCTCTCTCTCTCTCTCTCTTATATTTTAGGGAAGGGCCTATAGGGTCTACAGGGTCTCACTACTAGATCAGACTCATAGTGATCTGCCTCTTTATAGCCTCTCAAGAGCTGGGATTACAGGCCCGACATGCCAACCCCTCCACCTTCTTGCAGGCACTTTAATCTGCTGAGCTATTTGGCCAGCCCTGTTTTACTTCTGAGACTGAACAAAAATAAGTACCAGAGTACAACTCACCCCTGTGTGGTTCTTGCAAGCTGACAGATGCCTGACTTCGGATGATGTAGCCTTCTGGGCCCCTTTGGTTCGGCCACTGGCAGACCTCCCGGGGTCTGAAAGGCCTAAAAACTGGGCAGGGGCTGACATGCTGGAGACCCAAGAAGACAAAATAGGTCTAGTGGTGATCCGAGGTGCTTCCAGGAGGAGTTGCCATACAGCACGCAGGAAGAGACATGGAGCTCTGCCAAACACCCACAGAAGCGTCTTCCAGAAGGTTCCACTGCAGGTATGTAGTGTTTAGCTGGACCTCAGAAGGAGTCTAATGGTTGGAGACAGGTGGACCTGGTTTCTAACAATTGGATCAAACATTCTTTAGACTAACTGGTTCAAGCACACTGTTATTCATAAATAAACTCATTTAAATGCTAATAATGACTCACATCTTTGCGGGTACTTGACTAATAAATTCTCTCATTTGTAATTTCTCAATCCATCAGAAGTGCTAAACTTGGGAGCCTGCCAGTTAGCTCAGTTGTTTAAGCTCCTGCTCTGGAAAATGCAGTCAGGCGCAGGATACCATGGTTTGATCCCCAGCTCTACCTAACTTACCACACCTGCCCTTAAGGCAGCCTGACCCAGCTAAAACAAACAAACAAAAAATAAATGCTAAACTAAATCCCTCAAGATACAGCCAAACCATGAAGATAAGCAACCCATGAGCTAATAATACCTTAGCATGACAGTTTATAGTGCTTTTTTATCCCCAAATGGAAAATTTGGATAATTTTGCAGTATAATTTTTATAAATTCAACTTCCCAAGGCCTTCAATATCATATAAGCCTATCTTCCCTACCCAGTTTAATTCTATTTATTAGCTTTCTTTCTGAAAGTAACAATTTTAAAACTAGGGAAGAGTTGGAGTTGTAGATCAGTGGTAGTGCTTGCCTGGCATATGTGAGGCCCTGGGGTCAGTCCTTTTACTGCAAGACAACAACAGAAAAGAGGTAAAGGATGTTCCAGAATAATGCCCATATATTTTAATAGGATAAGGATTTTTTTTCTTTTTCTTTTTTCTTGTCTTTTTGAGACAGGGTCTTTATGCAGTTCAGGCTGGCCTTAAGCTCACTTTGTAGCTCAGGCTGGTCTCAAACTCACAACAATCCTCCTGCCTCAGCCTCCCGAGTGCTGGGATTACAGGCATGCGCCACCACACCTGGCTCTTTTTCTTTGTATTTTGAATTATAGTGTTCAGGCTGAGCAAGAATTTCTTTTTAAAATCAGGAAATATAACTTGGGGATATATTATGTTTAGAAAGGACACCACAGAGATTTACTTGGAGTGTGTGTGTTTTCTTTGCTAAATAGTATTTCCTGGAAAACTGAACAGTGCAAGGGTTAGAGGAATTTCATAAGAGAAAAAAATAACCAAGATTATGTGATTTGAGTAGCATGGGACAGAAAACATAAAGTCTTCTGTTTCTGTAATAATTCTGAAAACTGTTTAAAATGTCACTATTAAGGGCCAGCCAAATAGCTCAGTGGATTAAAGCACTTGCAAGCAGGCACAGGGGCCAAGGGTTCAAATCCCTCAGCCCTGGCCATACTCCCAAAATTGTTGTACAGATTTAACACAATCCCTATCAAACTGCCACCAACATACCTCCCAGACCTAGAGAAATCATTCCTAAAATTTATTTGGAACCAGAAAACACATAGAATAGCAAAGGCAATCCCGGCCAACAAAGACAAGGCAGGAGGCATCACAATTCCTGACTTGAAATTATACTACAAAGCCCCTGTGATAAAATCAACATGATACTGGCAACAAAATAGACCTGAGAATCAATGGAATAGATTAGAAGATGCAGAGACCTCTATGAACACACTCAGCCACCAGATTTTTGACAAAGGGGCCAAACATGCTTACTGGAAGAAAGATAGCCTCTTTAACAGATGGTGCTGGAAAAACTGGCTTACTACATGCCAAAAACTAAAACTTGACCCAGCTCTATCACCATGAACTAAGCTCAAGTCAAAATGGATTGAAGATCTAAACATTAAAACAGAAATACTCAATCTCCTGGAAGAGAAAGTAGGAGGAACTCTTGAAGACATAGGGGTAGGCAAAGAATTCATGAACAAACATGTATTTGCACAGGAAACACTTGAAAGAATTAACAACTGGGATCAACTCTTATTGAGAAGTTTTTGCACGTCAAAAGAAATTAGCAACAAAGTGAAAAGATAACCCACAAATTTCAAAAATTTTTAACTAATAAGCACTCAGACAAAGGTCTGCTCTCTAGAATTTACAAAGAACTAAGATATATTAAGGCCCTCAAATTTAAAGACCCAATCCAGAAATGGGCATCTGAGATGAATACACACTTCTTAGAGGACGAAATTAAAGAAGTGAATAAATATATAAAATAATGCTCCACATCACTAGCCATCCATGAAATGCAAGTTAAAACAACACTGAGATATCATTTCGCTCCAGAAAGAATGGCTATCATAAAGAAATCAAACAACAACAAATGCTGAGAGGATATGGGGAAAAGGGCACACTTCTCCACTGCTGGTGAGAACGTAGACTGATGCAACCATTATTGGAGATCAGTGTGGAGACTCCCCACAAAACTAGGACTGGAAATCCCTTTCAAGCTGGTTATCCCCCTACTGGGAATTTTCCTGGAGGAACTGAAAACATCATATCATAGTGATATATGTGTACCTATGTTTATAGCAGCACAATCTGTGATAGCAAAATCTTGGAAACAATCCAGATGCCCATCACATGAGGAATGGTTGAAAAAGATGTGGTATTTTTATACAATGGAGTATTCCTCAGCTGTAATGATAAACTTGAAGTATTTATATTGAAGTGGATGCCACTTGAACATATACTCATAAATGAAATAAACCAGACACACATGTGAAAATATCATATAGCCTCCCTAGTATCAGAAATCAAAAGAAGAAATACAAGTAGATAGGTATAACAACTAAAAAGAATTTAGTCAGATAGGGTAAACTGAACTGCATATGTTGCACGGTAACAATCTTCTCTTCTGTAGGGTTAACAACCTAAGTTTTCAGACCAAAAATTGGAGAAATGGAAGGGCTGCAAGGTCAGCCAACATTTTGGTTCTAGCCTTTCAAGGTCAGTGAAGACTCAGGCCATAGGAGAACCTGTACTATAACATCACGGAACTCTGCTGTGCCCCAAATTTTCTGATCAAGGTGATTATGGAGCCACAGAGGAATGTGATCGATGATCTATAGTGTGCCTAAGGAGAATCACATGGAGAGAAAACTTTCTCTCAGGCTTCCACAGAGAGCAAACTGGTCAAGCAATGGCCATAACTCATCCACATGGCTGACACTGACAAAGGATCTACAAAATGAGATACAGGGTTACAGGATAAACCCTGAGGGAACTTGACTGACCTCATCAGATACAAAAGTTACATTTTTTGTTATATAGGTCTTGCTTTATCTCAGTCTTAACCATTTAGCAGAAAAGGATAAAAATGAGGTTTATAAAATAAGGCCATAATAATAAGATGAGCTCTAAAGGGCTCTAGTCAACAACTTCTTCAGATAACCCACTATTATTGTGGACTGATGGACTGTGTTGGATTGTTTCGCTAAATTCAAGCACTTATAATAATTGAATGACAATAGAATACCCATCTTTGACAGGACTATACAAAAAAGGGGCCATACAAAAGAAGAACCATTCTGTGTTTGTATAAATAGTACAGTTAGGATAAATATGCAGTACTTTTGCATAATTCTATGAGAAGAAAGATTTGCACTAATAGTGTTTGGACAGGATATCCTGTCTGCTTCTTTTACTATGGATAACCACTAGGAAGATAACAATGTAAAAAGTATTAATTATTGAAACTGTACTATAATTCAGCATCTGCTCTAATAGTGTTTATAAATATAAGATCATGTATGCACCTTGTACCACAAAAAACCACTATGAAAACAATATGCAATGTATTAATTATTAAATCTGTCCAACTAATTTGATTTGAAACTGTCTCACTGCTATAAAAAACAAAATCCCTGGGCCTGCCAAGCTGGCTGGATGTGGTGGTGCATGCCTGTAATCCCAGCTCTTGGCAGATCACTATGAGTCCGATCTAGTAGTGAGACACTGAAAACCCTGTAGACCCTTCCCTAAAATACCAAAAAAAAAAAAAAAAGTCATTATTAATTCATTCTAGGTGTATTGGTATGGAAGGCAACTATGGAAGTATACATATGTCTTAAGAGACTTTAACCTCTTCCTTATTTTCGCTGATACTTGAGAGCATCTATTCTTTTTCTAAGAACCAATAAAGAGAAACAAAGAATTAAAGTTCTGGTAGATGAAAAGGAAAATAAATAGCTCCTTAATACTAGAATGAGACAAAGGGCTCTCTGGCTTCTGAGCTCAGCTCTGGAGGGAGTACAGGTGCCATGTCCAGCCACGAAGGTGGTAAGAAGCCCCTGAAGCAGCCCAAGAAACAGGCCAAGTAGATGGATGAGGAAGAGAGTGTTCAAACAGAAGCAAGAGGAGGGCCAGAAAAGATTTGAGGGACTAAAAACGAAGGCCGTGGGAAAGGGCCCCCTGGCCACAGGTGGAATTAAGAAACTTGGGGAAAAATAAACTGCTCCTTGTGCATGCAATGATGGTGACCTGGGATTCCATTCCAATTTTGATATCTGGATGCCCTGCCGTAACATCTCCTGACACCTATAACTACAGTGAAGTGTGTTCTTGGAGCCTGTTGTACATGTAAGAATAAAATTTTATGAAGAAAAAAATAGAACGAGACAAAGGTTTTTGAGACAGGGTTTCACTACACAGTCGAGACTGGCCTTGAACCTACTATGTGGCCCAAGCTGGCCTCCAACGCACTGCAAACCTTCTACCTCAGCAATAAACCTGATATAGCATACTACTTCAGATTTAGCAGAAAGTAAGAAGTATATATTTTTACCACATCAGGAATAAGAGAAAAGCTCAAATCCAAGGTCAATTCCCAAAAGACACCTGAGCTGTCCACTACTGTGGCTGTCCTGAACAAAGCGCCGGTAGAATGTTTGTGTGTCAGAGAAGCTGTTGCTATGTGACTACATCACAAAGTTCTAAGAAAGAAGAACCATCCAGGTGAGGTGACTATATAATCTCAGCACTGGGGAGGCTGAGGCAGATTACCATGTTTGAGGTAATCTGAGGCCAGCCTGGCCTTAATAGTGAATTTAAGACCAGCCTTAACTACATAGCGAGTCTTTCTCTTAAAAAAATAAATAAAAAAAGAAATGAAAGAAAAAAGAAGGATTTTTTTTTTTTTTTTTTTTTTTTTTTTTTTTTGTGGATAGCTCAGGTTGCCTTAAGGGTGGGTCTGGTAAAGCATGGGAAGCTGGGGATCAAACCGCAGTCCTTTGCGCCTGACTGGATTTGTCTAAGCAGGCACTTAAACAATGGAGCTAACCAGCAAGCCCCCTAGAAAGAAAAAAAGAAAGGAAAGAACTGCTAAAGTGATATGGTTAGACCAGTGGTTCCTCATTTCCCTAATGTATTTTTTAGTTTGTTTGCTTTGGATTTTTAGGGAAGAATCTACAGGGTGTTCAGGGTCTCACTACTAGATCTGACTTGTAGTGATGCACTTGTTTACAGCCTCCCAAGAGCCTCCCAAGATTACAGGTGTGCACCACCATGTCTCAATCACAGTCTCAGCACGCTTCAGGGGTGGGGTGGCATAGCAGGCCTGGCCCTAATGTATTTTTCATGACAAAATATGCTATACTTCAAATATAATCTACTCTTCAAGAAATACTGATATACTCATATACTAACCTCACTTTAAGGTCTAACTTAATTGGTTGACAATGGTAAAAATGTATATTTTCAATTTTTAATGGTACATGTTTCTAAGTGGTTTTTTTTTTTTTGCTTTTTTTGTTTTGTTTTGTTTTTTTGGCAGAACTGGGGATTGAACTCAGCCCCTTATACTTGCCAGGAAAGCACTTATTCCACTGAGCCATCTCTCCAGCCCAATGGTACATGTTTGAAAAATAATGATTACATTCCTTGTGAGGAGTTGGTATGCCCTCTTCAGCTCTGTTTTTGCTTGCTTGTTCTGTGTGTGTGTGTGTGTGTGTGTGTGTGTGTGTGTGTGATAAGGGACATTGAACTCAAGCCCTTGCCCTGTGCCAGGCAAGCACTTATTCTACTGAGCTATCTCCCCAGCCCTTGTTTTGTTTTCTGAGACAAGGTCTCATTATTTAGTCATGCTGGTCTTGAACTTCCTGTGTAGGCCAGGCTAGCCTCAAACTCCTGGCAATCCTTGTGCCTCAGCTTCTCAGGTGCTGTGATTACATGTGTGTGCCACCGCAGCCAACTTCTCTTCAGTTTTTTGTCTCCTCTTTTCAAAAGACCTCCGTAGGACTGGAGAGATAGCTCAGTGGCACAGTGCCTACCTGGCAAGTACAAGGTTGTGAGTTCAATTCCCAGTTCCAAAATGTCTCCCTTTTCTTATTATCAATCTTTTATTTTGTTCTTTATTTATATCTTGGATTTCTTATATAAGAGAAACTACAATATTTGTGCTTCTATATATGATTTATTTCACTTAACATTACAGTCTCAGATTTCACCCATTTTCCTATAAATGACTCAACTTCATCCTTTTTTTTACAGAGTAGTTCTCTGTTGTGTATAAATTTTGTGTGTATGTGTGTGTGTGTGTGCACATGTTTGCCAGGAATCAAACTCAGGACCTTCCAGGCCGGTGCTATACATTGAGCTATATCACCAGCTGCTGTATTTATTTCATCCATTGATAAATTGATGGACATCATCCTCTTCCAACATTTAAGATATTTATTTCATTTTACTTCATTTTATTGTTAAGATTTAGCTATTTAGCCTCTTTAGTATTTGGTAATATTTGATTTCTTGATTATAGCTATTCTTTCTGGAGATGACATCTCAGTGTTGTTTTAACTTGCATTTCCCTAATCGTCAGATGTAGTGGAATTCTTTTTTTTTTTTTTTTTTTTTTTTTTTCAGAACTGGGGCTTGAACTTAGGCCTTGCACTTGCCAGGTAAGTGCTTCTTCTATTGAGTGATCTCCGTGGCCCCAGTGGATTCTAACTGGTAGTCAACTTATTACACCTAGCTGAATTAAACTAGCATGATGCTGGGTGTAAGAGGCCCACTTAAGGGTTGTCAGCAGCATAAAAGGCAGGAGAGGCTGAGAAGCTGTTCTTTTGGTACCAGGGATCAAACTCTGGACCTTGTGCTTGCCAGGCGGACCCTTATGCTGCTGAGCTACCTCCCCTGCCTGGCTTTCTGATGGGAACTCAGCTTTCTTCACCAATGGAGGTGCTCAGACCTCACTGTTGCTGAAGATAACTGTTATATCTCTGGGGAAGCTCTTATGCTTACTTTGAGCGTTGCTTCCTAGCTCCAATTCAGATCCCTCAGCTTGCTAGCCCAGATCCTTCATCCTGCTGGCATCAACTTTCTAGCTTTCATCACTGACCTTTGGGCCTTTCCAGTGCAGATTTGTGAAGCAGGGCTGCATGAGTCTTTGTTGTGGGCTCTCGGCCTCCAGGTGGACTTGTGCGAAGCACTGTTATGAGCTCTAGGTCTTCAGCGGACTCATGCAGGATATTAGGATCTAAGCTCTCAGCTGGATTCTTTAGTGTTTATGTGTGTGGACAGATTTCCTGCACTTCTTGCATATGATTTTTGGGTGATTCTTTATAAAATATTATAAAATATGCTCTATATTACATTGTTCTTCTTGTGCAACACCAGCAATGTTGACCTTTTTTTTTTCATGTATTTATTAGTGGTTGTACTTCTGAAATTTGTCTGTTCACTGCAGTAGCCCATTTTTTTCATTGGTTCTTTTACTTTGAGGGGACTAATTTTTGAGTTCTTCATATTTCTAGATACTAGTCCTCTGTTTGAAGGATAGCTGACAAAAATTTCCCCACTTTGTATGTTGTCTCTTCACTCTGTTGGTTGTGTCCTTTCCTATGCAGAGAATTTTAAAACTGATATGGGGTGGCTCAGTGGAATAAGCGCTTCCCTGGCAAGTGCAAGGGCCTGAGTTCAATACCCGGTTCCGCAAAAAAAAAAAAAAAAAAGCTAGAGCCTTCTGAACTCTAGACATTGCACTTGCCCTGCAGGCACTTAATACCACTGAGCTGTATTCCCGGCTCAGGCCACTTGTTTGTTGCCAGGGAGATGGCTCAGTGCAATAAAACTGATATGGGGGCCAGGGAGATAGCTCGGGGGCATAAGCACCTACCTGGCAAGCACAAGGACCCAGGTTTGATCCCTGGCCCCACATGCAATGTGGACTCTGGATCCTGGGGTGCCTGCCATGGAGCCCAGAACTGGGTGTGGTAGCACACGCCTGTAATCCCACACTCAGGAGGTTGAGACAGGAGGATCTCTGAGACCAGCCTGGGGTCTAAAAAGGGAGCACAAGGCCACCCCAAACTGCACAATCAGACCCTGCCTCAAGAAAACTTTTTTTTAGTATGATCCCATTTGTTGATTCTCGGTACTATTTTTTGTGGTATTGCAGTTCTATTGAGAAACCCCTTTCCTACATCTATGCCTTTAAAAATTTTACCTATTTAATCTTCCAGAAGATTACATTTTCTGCTTTAACATTTAGGTCTCTGACCAGATGTGGTAGCACACACCTGCAGTTCCAGCACACTAGGCAGGAGATTCGACAAGAGTACAAGGCCAGCCTGAACTACATAGTGAGACCCTGGCTCAAAAAAAATTTTTAAACAATTTTATTGAGAAGCAAATAATAATGAGACAGTTTCAAAACCAATTAGTAGGACAGTTTCAATAATCAATACATTGCACTTTATTGTCTTAGTGGTTATTCATTGTATAAGGCCAGCCTGAACTAGACATGATATCCTGTCCACAAATGCTATTAGAATAAATCTTTTTATTCATTGAATTAAGAGAATGTAGCTGTATATCTATCCTATTTTGAGTATACAGATACAAAATGGTCATTCATTTGTATCCCCCTTTTTTGTTTAGTTTTGTCAGAGAAGGATATTCCATTGTCATTTTTTTTTTGTGTGTGTGTAACCGGGGATTGAACTCAGACCCTTGAGCTTGTCAGGGAAGCACTTATTCCACTGAGCCATCTCCTCAGCCTGTCATTTAAATATTGTAGGTGCATGAATTCAGCAAAATATTCTAATATAATCCAGTATCAAAACATTTGTTTAAGATCTTTGGTTCATTTTATTTTGCTTTAGTGCATGGTAGGATATATGAGTCTAGATTCACTTATGAATGTTAGCCAGTTTTTCCAGCATTACTTGTTTAAAAAGTGACCTTTTCCTTCATCATGTTTGTGGCCCCATGGTCCAGTTCAGAAAGCAAAATGTGTCTGTTCTGTTCCATTGACCTACCTATTTTTTTTTTTTTGTCAATATTATGCTGTTTTAGTTAGGGAAAAAGAAAAGAAACAGAGGTACAAAATCAACAGGACAGGCTTATTACAAAACAAACCTGAGAGAGACAGTCTTGGCACTAGAGAATAGATCAGCTGCTCCTGTATAGGTTATGGGGGCTTTATGAATGCCTAACGTGGGAAAGAAATACAACCAATGAAACATCCAAACAGAAATTCTAGTGATTAAAAACTCCATTGAAAGAATACACAACAAGAGCTGGCAAGATAGCTTAGCAGACTAAGCACTTGCTTAGGTAAGCAAAAGGGCCAGAGTTCCATCCCTGGCACCATATGCCATGCCAACCATGACCCTGGGCATGCTGAGCTGGGGATGGAGTCCAGGGGTTGTGGTGCACATCTGTAATCCCAGATCTGGGGAGGCTGAGGCAGGAGGATCACTGTGAGTCAGAGCTGCATAGTGAGACCCTGTACCAAATAAATGAATAAAAATATTTTTTAAAAAATAGCCTAAAAACAAGAAAGTATATACAACAGATTGAATGAAGGTGAAGATAGAATACATCTAGAAGACAGTATTGCAGCTAACAACCATGAAAAGAAAGATATACTAAAAATAGCAAGAGATCACAAAAAAAAAAAAAAAAAATCAATCCAACACCTACAAGATGAAGCAAAGAACAACAGCACAAGACCCATTACAGACAGCAAGAAAGATGGAGTCTGTAGGAGTCTCCTCCTGGTTCTTTTATTGGTTCAAAAAGTCAGTATTTGTAATCCCAAAAATACATTATTGGAATCCCACCACATTTCTTCCAATCTACTGCTCCCAGTGCAGCCCACAGCTAAAATAAAGACACTAAAAAGCATATTTAGAATTATGGGGAGCAAGGGGCCCTATGTCCAGCCACAAAGATGGCTTTCCAGAACCAAGAGGCTGACCCAGGGATGCACCCAGGGTTTTATTCAGTGGAGGAGTGGCTTGAGGAAGAATGACTAAGAATTGTGTGAAGCAAGTGAGTACTGTGAGCTGGGCTAAGTGGGTGGCCTACATTTACCTCTGCCATATGCAGAGAGGATATGAAGAGAAGGTAATTTGCATTATGCTATTGAGACAGTATCCAATGTTTCAGGGGTCTGCTCCTTCAGCTCTGGTGTGTAATCTTTCAAACCCCAGGAAGTCATAGCCTCTATCTTGAGGCTTAATCCCAACAGGAAGTGCAGAGCACTGGCTCTTTGTCCTGTTTCAACCTGGCTCACATTAAAGACATGCATGCCACCTTCGAATACTACCACCAGCACCTTAGCTAGACCAATATACATTGCTTAAGGTCAATTGAAGGGATAAAGAGAAGTCCTAGCCAGCTCTGTACATATCTATACAAGGAAATAGGGCCAGGCGCAGCCAAACTGGAGACAGTCACTCTTCTTTCAAGAAGAGCTGCTCAGGTGGTCCTCCACAGGAGTCAGGGCAAAACAAACAAACAAACAAAAAAAGCTCTTCACATAGATAATTGCAGAAAACTTCCCAACATGGATGATGAATCTGACATACAAATAAATGAAGTATGGAGAACTCCAAATGGCCATGACCAAAATAAATCTAAACTAAGGCGTGTAATAATCAAGATTTCAGAAATTCAGTACAAAAACAAAATATTTTAAAAGTGCTAAAGACAGAGCCGGGCGTGGTGGCGCATGCCTGTAATCCCAGCACTCGGGAGGCTGAGGCAGGAGGATTGTTGTGAGTTCAAGGCCAGCCTGAGCTACAAAGTGAGCTTAAGGCCAGCCTGAACTGCATACTGAGACCCTGTCTCAAAAAAGACAAAAAAAAAAAAAAAAAAAAAAAAAAAAAAAAAAAAAAAAAAAAAAAAAAAAAAAAAAAAAAAAAAAAAAAAAGTGCTAAAGAAATAAGTTATCTGTAAAGGAAAAGCCATCAAAATCACAGCAAATATCTCCACACCTATTCATGATAAGAACAGTACAGAAAATTGGAATAGATTGTCTTTATCTGAATCTGATAAAAGCCACATATAACAAATCTATAACTGTTATCATACTAAATGGCCAAAAAGATTTTACTCTAAAATCAGGAATAAGGGGGCCAGGGAGATAGCTCACTAGAATAAGCACTTGTCTGGCAAGCGCAAAGGTCTGAGTTCAATCCCCGGTTCTAGAATTAAAAAAAAGGCTTAGCAGAGTTCATGAACAAAACCAGACTACATGGGCAATACTTCAGAAAAATCAACAACTGGGATTTTATCTTTTTAAAAATCTTTTGGACATCAAAGAAATCACCAACAGAGTGAAAAGATAACCCACGGAATGGAAAAAAATTTAACCAGTTGTTACTTAGATAAAGGACTTATATATAGAATATATAAATAATTGAAAAAATCAGGACCCACAAATTCAAAGAGCCTTTTCAAAAGTGGGCATGGGGGTTGAGGAGATGGCTCAGTGGAATAAGCGCTTCCCTGGCAAGTGAAAGGCCTGAGTTCAATCCCCAGTTCCGCCAAAAACAAAAACAAAATAAAAGTGGGCATCTGAGATGAATACACACTTCTCAGATGAAGAAATACAAATGGCAAATGAATATATGAAAAGATGTTCAATATCATTCATTGGTCACTTGAGAGATGCAAATTAAAACAACACTGAGATTCCCCTCACTCCAGAAAGAATAGCTAAATCAGCCAATAACAAATGCAGATGGGGGTGCTGGGGAGATGGCTCAGTAGAATAAGCACTTGGCAAGGGCAAGGGCCTGAGTTCAATCCCTGGTTCTTCCAAAATAAATAAAAAGAAAAAGAAAAACAGGTGTGACCCTTCTCCACTGTTGATAGTATACAGACTAATACATACAGTCACTGTGGAAATCGGTATGGGATTCCTCAAAACAGTAGGATTCGAGGTCCCATTCAACCCAGGTGGTCCCCTTCTGAGTATCCTTCCGGAAGAATTAAAAACATCATCCCACAGCAATCTTTGTGTACCCACTTTTACATCAACACGATGTGTAATTGCTAAATCTTGGAAAACAAGCCAAAGAATGGATTAAAAAAGACATGGTCTTTTTATACAATGGAGTACTAGTCAGCCATAAAGAAGGATAAACTTGAGACTTTTATAAGTAAATCAATACTAGACACCATACTCTTAAGTGAAATAAATCAGAATCACTCATGTAATTACATGGTGTGAGAAACTGAAAGAATGTCAAAATGTATAACAGATATTGTGAAATGGGAAGAAACTGCTCAAAAGAAAAAAGGAAAGAGGGTGGGGAAAAGGAAGCATAGAAAAGAAAATACAAGATAAGTATACTAACAGTTTTTCTTAGTTCACTGAAAAGTGCCTGTTAACATCATTTGGGGATTTTTTATGCCCATATCTTATACTCTGAGTAACTACCATAAAGACAAAAATACTAGATGTGTTAATTCTTGGTTAACTGGCATCTCATTTTTTTTTTTTGTACTGAGGATCAAACTAAAGACCTTGTGCTTGCCAGGCAGGTGCTTATACTACTGAGCTATCTCACTGGACCTTTCTCCTATTTTTTTTTTTTTTTTTTTTTTTTTTTTTTTTTTTTTTTTTTTTTTTTTTTTTTTTTTTTTTTTTTTTTTTTTTTTTTTTTTTTTTTTTTTTTTTTTTTTTTTTTTTTTTTTGTCTTTTTGAGACAGGGTCTCACTATGCAGTTCAGGCTGGCCTTAAGCTCACTTTGTAGCTCAGGCTGGCCTTGAACTCACAACAATCCTCCTGCCTCAGCCTCCCGAGTGCTGGGATTACAGGCATGCGCCACCATGCCCGGCTCCTTTCTCCTATTATTTTGTTACGAAATAATGTTTTGCTTTCTTCCGATAAAAGAAAAAAAAATTAAAACATGAATAAAGAAGGAAAAACAAGAAATTCCCAAATAAATCTTCAAAGAGCAATGGATATGTTTAAAAGAAAATCTTTTTTTTAATTTGGGGGAAAAATCTTTTTTTTTTTTATTGTGGAGGGTCTCACTACACAGCTCAGACTCAGTGATCCTCCTGTTTTCAGTCTCCCTAGTGCTAGGATTACAGGCATATGCCACCACGCCCAGACTCTTTCACAGGTGCAGTATACCTAGGGGCAAGGCCAGCACACGGTGCCAGGGATTGAACCCTGACCCCTGCTGTTCCCTAAGCAAGCACTTAGTCTGTTGAGCTATCCCACCTGGTCCTTCTCTGTATTTTTGAACCAGTGACTTCCTACCAGGATTCAGTTTTTTAATCTACCTAGACATGGTTTCCTGTCTACTTTTAGTCTGTGAGTTTGAGACAGCCACCTATTTCAGATGCCCCTCTGTCTGCTCACCCCAGGCTGTGGCAACTGTCAGAGCTGAGGCATGTCCTTGCTCATGCTGGTTGGCGGGGAGTACTCAGACCTCTATCTATGCGGGATGTAGGTGCAGGCAGGTGAAGGGTTCCAGTAGATTGCTGGTCTCAATGCCTCTGAAACACACAGGTCAGGCCTGACTTCTTATCACAGAGGTAAGGGCTCTGTGTCCTTCACAACCTGAGCTTAAACTCAGTAGGGGTGGGGGTGTCCTATGTCTGACCTATATCCTTTCGGCAACTATCTCCTGCAGCTGGCTCTCACCCAGTCACTGTAGGATAGTAACACTGGGAACCTTGAAGTGTAGTTGTCTGTAGCTATTTTCTGACTCAGTGTTAATCAATTAACCCCACATGGTGTGGTGGTGTACACCTGTAATCCTAGCACCTGAGGCTGAGGCAAGAGGCTTGGTGTCAGTTTGAGGCCAGTGTGTGCCAAATAATTCAAAGCCAGCCTGAACTACAAAGTGAAACCCTGTCTCAACAACAACAACAACATAAACCAAAATAAACACTATTCCCAAAGTGGCATCTGCTTAAACACTCTGACAGTACCATGGGTGATCACTGTATTTCTTCTGAAATGCTAGCCTGCCATGTGGAAGAAGTCACTTCTAAGGAAGCCCACACAGTGTTCCTACACTTTACAATAACTGTGTGATAAACAGGTCCACTGCTTCTCCCTGGAGCTCCTAACACTGGGAGCTTACCTTGTGTGTGTAGAGATGAGTTCTTCTGCCTGGGAGTTGGGGTGAGCTTCTAGACTGCTTTGATTTTTCCTCTGTATCATGCTCCATTTCTCTAGCGTCTTTGTAGTTTTTAATTTTCCTGATAGTTCCCGTCCACTTCCCAGATATATACTTCTTTCTTTCTTTCTTCACCACATTATTTTCCAGGTGTCTGTATT
Source organism: Ctenomys sociabilis (assembly GCA_004027165.1). Lineage (NCBI taxonomy): Eukaryota > Metazoa > Chordata > Mammalia > Rodentia > Ctenomyidae > Ctenomys > Ctenomys sociabilis. The sequence continues at coordinate 12,297 of PVKA01026395.1, read as the reverse complement.
CAAGGTCTCAGAGAGGTGGGTTGTATTTTTTTTTTTCTTTTTCTTTTTTTTTGGCAGAACTGGGGATTGAACTCAGGCCCTTGTGCTTGCCAGGGAAGCACTTAGTCCAATGAGCCACCTCCCCAGTCCTGGTGGGTTGTATTTTGATACTAATCACTGTTTTGTATTCTGCTTGCTTGCTTGCTTTCTCCTTCCTTCTCTCTCTCTCTCTCTCTCTCTCTCTCTCTCTCTCTCTCTCTCTCTCTCTCTCTTTCCCTCCCACCCTCCCTCCATCCCTCCCTCCTTCCTTCTTCCCCCCTTCCTCCCTCCCCCCTTCCTCCCTCTATTTAGAGACAGGATATTGTCATGAAGTCCAGGCTTGCCTTGAACTCACTATGGATCACAGGCTTGTCTCAGATTTGTGGCCATCCTTCTGCCTCAGGCTCCCAAATGCTAGGAGTACAGGCATGCGCCACCACTCCTGGCTTTCCTCCCAACTTTCTTTTTCCCCAAATTTCTTTAAAAGCTATATAGATCATTTCAGTATAAACTCAAGGCTGAAATCTGTCTACTGTTCTCATTTTTATATAGTAATTTATATAATAAAATTTTATATAATAAAAATGAGACAGATAAGTAATATTCATGGGAATACAAATGACAGACAAGCCAATCAGGAAAACACATATTTTTCTATGCAAGATTTTTAACATAGGAGTCCTATGAAGCTTATATTCTCATGGGGAAGTCAGTTAGTCAATAAATATATTTAAAAATAACAACTAGAAAGAGCAGCACACTCCTGTACTCCCAGCTAGGTGGGCATGATTTTGTGTGAGCTAGGAGTGTGAGTTCACCTTGGGGAACACAGTGAGTCTCTGTGTTTTGTCTTTTTGAGACACAGTCTCACTATGCAGTTCAGGCTGGCCTTGAGCTCATTTGTCCGTTTTTTTTTTTTTAAAGTAATACTTTACATGGTGGTAAATGCTATGAATAAAATAGGCTAATGTGACAATAAGAAGAAGATAAATTAGGGAGCAGATTTTTTAAAACAGATCAAACTCAAGGCCTTTTTTTTTTTTTTTCTGGCTAGGGCTTCCTTAAGGGTGGGTCTTGTGCAGTATGTGGAGCTGGGGATCGAACCATGGTCCCCTGTCCCTGTCTGAGATTGCCCAATGAGGCGCTTTAAATAACTGAGCTAACCTGCAAGCCCCCTTAAAACTTGAGGATTTCTTTGGGGAGGGCTGGCTCAGGCTGCCTTAAGGGTGGGTAGCATGCGGATGTGGAGCTGGGAATTGAACTGCAGTCCCTTGTGCCTAAGTTTGCTCAACAGGTGCTTTTTCTTTTTCCTTTTTTTTTTTAAATAAGTGCTTTAGATAACTGAGTTAACCCACAAGCCCAAACTCAGGGTCTTAAGCATGTTAGGAAAGCAAGCACTGACACCACTGAACTATTTCACCAGCCAAGGTAGCATCTTTTTGTTGTTTTTTAGACAGGGTCTCCGTATGTAGTTCAGGTCGAACTTGTCAGTCTCCTGTCTCAGTGCTGGAATTACAGGCACACACCACCATGTCCAGTTGCAACTTTTAATAATGTAGCAAAAGGCCCTTTTTGGCTATATTAACAAAAATTAAATCACATTATATATTTTATGAATAACTTTTATCACTTAACAATGGGAAATTGGGCTGGGATTTTAGTTCACTGCCATCAGACTTAGCATGCAGAGAACCCATGATTGACTCCCCAGCACTCACTTGCAAAACAAACTACTATTACATGTCTATACATGTGAAAACTATTACATGTCTGTACATACCATCTTTTTCTTCAACAGAGATCTAATTGCTTTCATTTATTTTGCTTTCTTTTAAAATTTTCTGTCTATCTCTCTGTCTCTCTTTCTGCAGTACCAAGGATTGAACCCAAAGCCTTTGTCCTCAGCTATGTCCCAACTCCCTAAAACCCCAACTCCTGCTTTTTTTTTTTTTTTTTTTTTTTTTTTTTTTTTTTTTTTCCTTTTTCCCCCTCTCCCGCTTTTTTTTTTTTTTTTTTTTTTGTTTTTTTGTTTTTTTGAGACAGGGGTTCTCTAAATTACTAAATTGCCAGGCTGGGCTTGAATTTTTTTTTCTCTTTTTGAGGCAGGGTCTCACTATGCATTTCAGGCTGGCCTTAAGCTCACTTTGTAGCTCAGGCTGGTCTTGAACTCACAACAATCCTCCTGCCTCAGCCTCCCGAGTGCTGGGATTACAGGCATGCGCAACCAGGCCTGGATGAACTTTTTATCTTTCTTGATGGGGTTTGTTTTGTTTTTTTGAGACAGGATCTCTGTTATTCAGGCAGGTTTTGCTCAGGCTGATCTCAAATTCACTGCAATCCTCCTGCCTCAGCATACCAAGTGCTGGTATTAGGCTTGTATCACACACCCAGCATTAGCTCACCCATCTTGAAAGTTGCCCCCAAAGATGCATAAATATGTACACATCCAAATCACAATGAAGCTGGGTGTGGTGGCACACATCTGTAAGATCAGCACTCAGGAAGCTGAGACAGGAGGATCATTGTAAGTTCAAGATCAGCCTAGGCTATAAAGGCCATCCTGAACTGCATAGCAAGATTCCATCTCAAAAAACAAAACAAAACAAAAAAATCATGACGCACCTCTCTTCCCTTGAGGACCTGCACTTTATTTCTTTAAGTACATGATTTTTACATTGTTATCTGATAAATCCCTTCATGGCTCTTTCTAACATGTCCTGAAAATTCTCCACAAGTGGAGTCAGTGACCTACAAATTAACTGTATGGGTAGACTGGATTTCGGAACCTCCCAGGACCTTGTTAGGTAACATTTCCATAGGAAGGTCAAATGGCAATTCCCTCTGCCAATTGCTCAAATCAAATTCAAATCCTGCTTTTCTCTGCTAGCACTCTGAATTCTCTTCATTCAAGCTTTTACTGAAGTCAGAAGCCTAGAGAAAATTCTTTTTTTTTTTTTGGCCTTTTGGATACAGGGTCTCACTATGCAGTTCAGGCTGGCCTTGGACTTGCAGCAATCCTCCTGCCTCAGCCTCCTGAGTGCTGGGATTACAGGTGTATGTCTCCATACTTAGCTCTTTCAACAGTTTTAAAACTGCACTCTCCCACCTTCCCACCGTCACTACCCATCCTCTCATTTTACCTGTTTTTAAAAAATAGCATGTTTTGAGGCTGGGAAAGAGCCCACTGGTGGAGGGCTTGCCCAGTTTTTAGAAGGCTTTGAGCCTAATCCTCAGCCCTGCAAAATCAATCAATCAATCAGCATGTCTCCAACTCTAAAGTTAAATTATGTTTCTTTAATTGATCCTTGTCTCAAGAAAACATGAAGTGGGGGCAAAAACAGTTCACTATAGTATCTGGTTTGCCAGTATTCCTCTAGCATCTGGAGCGGTTGGCATAGAGGGGAGCTCAACATTTTTCTTTTCCTTTTGGCAGAACTGGATGGAACTCAAACCCTTGCACTTGCCAGGGGAGCACTTATTCCACTGAGCCATCTCTCTGAGCTCAACGTTACTCAGTGATTAAAGGAATTGCATGGCTCATAATATAGGTGTAATATCCTGCTACAATGCTATATATGGATAGATTTCTAAATATCTATGTAAATAAGCTGGGTGTGGTGACGCAGGCCTGTAATCCCAGCACTGAGGCTGAGGCAGGAGGATTGTTGTGAGTTCAAGACTAGCCTGAGCTACAAAGTGAGCTTAAGGCCAGCCTGAACTGCATAATGAGACCCTGTCTCAAAAAAGACAAAAAAAAAAAAAAAAAAAAAAAAAAAAAAAAAAAAAAAAAAAAAAAAAAAAATCTATGTAAATATATGTGTTAATTCCTATTTTTAAAATTTTTTTTTCTTCATATTCTATAAGAACTTAGTTTAATATCTCAATACTTGATGGAAACTACCTGTTCCATGTTCTGCCTACGATGTCTGATAGGTAGACAAATAGTGTGGGTAAACCAAAATGTATACGTTGCTGGGTAATAATAAGCTTCTCTTCTGGAGGCTTAACAACCTAAGTTTGCAGAACAAAAATTGGAGGAAAGAAAAGGCTGCAAGGTCAGCCAACATTTTGGCCCTAGCCTTTCAAGGTCAGTAAAGATTCAGGACATAGGAGAACCTGTACTGTAACATACTGTAACTCAGTTGTGCCCCAAATTTTCTGATCAAGATTATGGAGCCACAGAGGAGTGCGATCGATGATGTAGAAAGTGCCTAAGGAGAGTCACATGGAGAGAAAACTCTCACAGACTTCCAGAGAGCAAACTGGTCAAGCAATAGCCGTGACTCATCGACATGGCTGACACTGACAAAGGATTTAAAAAGTACGGTACAGGGTTTCAGGATAAACCCTGAGTGATGCAAAAGTTACATTTCTTGTCATATAGGTCTTGCTTTATCTTGGTCTTAAGCATCCAGCAGAAAAGTATAAAAAGGAGGTATATAAAGTAAAGCCATGTTAATATATTGAGCTGTGAATGCCTAAAGTCAACAACTTCTGTGGATAACCCATTACTATTGTGGACTGCTGAACTGTGTTGGACTGTTTTGCTGAATTCATGCACCTATAGTATTTAGATGCCAATAGAATACCCATCTCTGATAGGACTAAACAAAAAAAGAGGCTACAAAGGAAGGACCATTTTGTATTTGTATATACAGAATAGTTAGGATAGATAAACAGCTACTTTCTACTTTCGCTTAACTTAATGAGAAGACTTGTACTTATGTTTGGACAGGATATCGTTTGCTTCTTGTTTTATGGATAGCCACTAAGAAGATAACAATGTACAGTGTATTGATTAAAAAAATAAATTATAAAAGATATAGGTATAATAGGTCCAAAATCAGTATGTTGACAGGGCAAAGGCAATAGATGTAGATATGAAGTATTAAGTTAGACCTATCTCTGCCACTGCTTTTGGCAACGTTCTTTCTCCTCCCTACAAAAGGGAGTTGCAGCCTCTTCAGTGTTTTGAGGAATTATAACACAAAATAACTAGGTTTTCATCCAAAATCTATTTCCTTTAAACTCTACGTGCTGAGTTAAAAGACCTGAGTTCCAACTCACCATTTTAAGTTCAGAGCAACCTGATAGGCGGCCACTAAACTGAGAATGCACGTTCCATTTTTTCATGAAAAGTTGTGGACAGACGGGCCACCCCAAAATTCCACTTTTGATATTCCCCTGATGAAGTAACCAGGATACTTTCTTTTTCCTTCCTTAATTGCAGTAAAAAACTGATCTTCCTCCTTTTGGTTCCAGACTATTCTTCCACACTGTGAGACTGCGGGCTGGCTTTGTACAAAATTAACTTTCACTATCATTACACATTAATGCGTCCACACGTGTAAGAACGGTAAAATAGTGGCTGAAGTAGTGGCTGCGGGTGTCGCTCAGGGGATTGAAGCCAGAACCTTTGCACTGAAGTACGTTCCCTGGATGGGCAGCAGGTTCCCCGATCGGCTTCAACCTCAGAGACCGCCCTGGACTCTGACACCCGACCCCGGTAGGTACAGCGGCGCCAGTGTGAGAAAGTCAGCCTGAAGCCGGCCGAGCTTTAAAGTATCACCACCTGCAGCCACTAGGCGGCGTGAATGCTCCCGCGTCAGGCCAGCCGTAATTCCCGGGTGACATCCCCAGTGCCCACCACGAGTTCCCCAACTCAAGCGGGTCCAGAAGATGCGGATCCTGAGCCCGCTAGGCCGTGTTACCGCGAGATCGCTCCGCTCCGCCCCGCCCCGCGCTCTGATTGGTTGGAATCTCGCGGGTTCTTGAATCAGTCCCAGCCTCCTTTTCGCGGGTTCCCGCCCCACACAGAAGTACGCTCTGCACAGGCTCTTTCCGGCAGCCAATCATTTCCCTCAGCCAGTCACCACCGGTTTGCTTCGTCTTCTCTTTGCTCTCCGGCGTCCGCAACCCGGTTGCCCCTTAGTTCCAAGTTGATAAGGGACTTTGGACCTTCCGGATGCGTATGCGCCTGAGGGGATGAGGGCGCAGGCGCAGTAGCGTGATCTCCGCGGTCAGCTTCTGAGCACGTGGGTTGTGTTGTCCCGCGCTGCTGGGTGAACTCGGGTTTTGCGGCGACCATCGTGGGCAGCAGACTAGTAAAGGCTATGGCGCCGGCGGGAATCCTGGACGGAAAGGTGGTCTCCGCGTAAGCACTTGTCATTGTTAGAGGTTTGGAGGCTGTCGGAGAGGAGTCGGCATGGGGTGCAGGGACCCCGGACCCAGTTTTGTGGCAAGGACGCCCAGGTGGGAAGGGAAGACCGGCCCCTGACAGCCGAAGCAAGAGGCCCAGGGCCAGTTTGTTTTTGCACTTAGGCTGCCTGGTTTCTGTGCCCTCTGGGCGGCACTTCGTGGGCAAGCCCTGGGGCTACCTGTGCACCCGAGGTGCGGCTGCTGCAGGTGGCCTGCTAGGAAATACGTTAGTGGGCACTGCCTGGGGCCCCGTGATGCAGCCTACAGCCTTGCTCAGTAACTTGGGAAAAGTCAGATTGTGACATGACAAGGTTGATTAGTGACCATCGGGCTCCCTCTGTGCCGTAGCCTTTCCCGCTACACCAAAGTCCGACATTTCTTTTCTCTTAGAACTCTTGCTGCTACCTAACAGCCTTCACTCCAGGTCCAGACCCTGGTGTTATTTTTCAGTTCGGTTGGTGTGGCTTGACATTACCCCATTTTTGGTTTGACCTCTGTACTCCCTGCGCAGATTTCAGTGTATGATGTGTGGTTCTTTTTTTTTTTTTTTTTTTTTTTTTTTTTTTTTTTTTTTTTTTTTTTTTTTTTTTTTTTTTTTTTTTTTTTTTTTTTTTTTTTTTTTTTTTTTTTT